>CM039087.1:33716253-33925246 GCA_022113865.1 Chimonanthus praecox
TCATACATAAATCGATTTTTGGCCAAATTTAAAATTCCAATTTGCGAGCCTAAAACACAGCATCTATCCGTTTCATTTAAATCATTCGTAATATCCGATTCCATGTCTAATCCCCATAGGGTTCGGCCATGTACTATGGCCGAATCTATGGTTTTTCAATGTGGCACTTATTTACCGCTTTGCCATCCTTTCCTCCATGGTTAATCATCCATTCATTTATGTGCATTCTAAGTCCAAGATTCATTCATACTTAGGTCCCTTCAATCATGACCTAGCATCATAAAATCAGCCACCTAATGTTTAATTTTTTTGAAAAACATTTACTCCCACACCTAATTCCATATTTTGGCCTAAGGTGTGGCCCACATATCATTTTTATAAATCCATCAAAATCTAGTATTCTTCTACATTATTTTCCATTTATTAAATCCACTAATCACTACCCTAAGGTTCACCTTTATGGATACCATTTTCAAAGACTAGGTTTTGTCCCAAAATAATTCAATTTTAAAATCACAAATCTTCATTCTTTTTGGCCCTTTAAAACCAAATCCTAGACATTGATACATGCATTAACCTTAGTCTAAAATTGGTCAAAATTTGGGTCATGGGTTCGGCCATACACCATGGCCGAACCCATGATGTTTCTTTCCCCATTTTTCTTGGTTTCATTTACCCATTTAAACATACCTCTAATCATCCATTTAAATCACCAACATCACATATCATACTTGAAATATCCATACAATCTATCCATTTTTCTTCACCAATTTCTATACTTTCCCATCTTAAAAAAAAATTTATTAATTACCCACCAGGGGTTCGGCCATACACCATGGCCGAACCCATGGTTCATGGCTCATCATCCATTGATGCCATTCTTAGACCAATGTTTTTGTCCAAAAGACATCCATTTTTAAACTCAATAATCCTCATTCATTTTGGCCCTAAAAATATATCATACACTTTGTAAATCCATTTAAGTTTCATCATTAACTTAACCTAATTTCCATTTCGTTTAACCACATATATAAACCCTACTTAGCCAATGAATGACCTAAAGACATGGGTCATGGGTTCGGCCATACACCATGGCCGAACCCATGATGTCTTTCCCTCATTTTTATCTTGGATTTTTAATTACATTTAAAATCCACTTCTACCACCCATCATTTCCTCATTACCTCCATAATTCAAAATTATTTACTCCACCACTTCCATCTTTCTATTCTTATAAAAATAATTAACCATCACCATAGTTCCATAAAAAAATTCTAACACATCATTCATGGACTTCATCATAAAACTTTTTCCAAAAATTTGCCTACATTTAACCCTTGAAACCCTAACCATTCTCCATCATTTTCCAACCTTAAAAACCATTATTTAAGAACCCTAACCCTCATAATCACTAACCATGGGGTTCGGCCACCTTGTATGGCCGAACCCTATGGTCCATGATTTCTTTAAAATATCATATTTCCAATATTTTGAGGCCACTTAAAATCATCTACATACCTCATATTTTTTCTTATTTAACACCTTTAAAACTTACCAATTTTTCAATCATTTTAAAATCTTGAACTCCTCATAAAAATCATTAAGCGTTCTCCAACATTCTAAACCATATAATCTCAATTAAATTACCCATCATTCACCATGGGGTTCGGCCATGCTACATGGCCGAACCCTATGGTCATCCATTCATTTAATCTTTTCTCTCTCGTTTATCCATTTCTTAATCTTCCATTGATGGATCTTAGATCCAAGGCCCATGATGTTTTTGGCCATTATCTAGTAAATGGATTCCCTTTTTAACCATAAACAAAAATCTAAACTCTTGTTTAGAAATACTTACGGATCCGACGGCTCCTCCGGTCTTTGTCGCTCCCGTCAACTTCCTTAGCCTCTTCTCTCCTTCTTCTTGGTCTTTGATCGGCTAGATGAGCTTGATCAATGGTGGGACATGCTTGGATCGGTTAAGGTAGAGCTAGGTTTGGGAGAGGGGAGAGGGGAAGATGGTGGAAAAACAAGATCTTAGCCTTTGATCTTGAGTGGATGGACCAAGACTTACTCTCTCCTTCTCTTTTCTTCTCTTCTTCTTCTAAGTTCTCTTCTCTTCTCCTTTGCAAGGTGAGTACCGTTTTTTCTTGTGTGTGTGGGGAGATAGAGTGAAATTGGTTAGCTTGGAAATGGGATGGAGGTGGTTGGAGTGGTTTTGACCATTTGACCAATTTAGATTAGGCTAATTAACTTAGATCAATTTGATTTTTTTAGGTTAAGTTAATTAAGCCCCATATTTCATTTAATTCCATTAAATTCCTTCTATAAGATCCACCCATGGTTGACCAAGTCAACCATGGTGGTTGGCCCCACTATCCTTGGGTCCACACGCCACCTTCATGGGGGAGGTGGAGGTGGGCCCCATTTGGTCATACCATTTAATCTTGATACATCTTAACTTAGATAATTTTATAATTATCTAATCCATTTAATTTATTTTAATTGGATTACCATTGGGTCCATGACCCAATTATATTCTTGTCTTACCCATTTATCTTAGGGTTTACCTACCTTGGCCCATTGGGTCCCATATGGCTCTTTGACTCAAATTGACCATCTTTGACCCGATTACTTACCATTGACCAATTACATGTATTAATTCTAATTCATGGTTTATTGGGTAAACATTGGGCCCATGGCCCAATTAAATTCCCTCCTTACCTTAGGCTTACCTCAATTGGGTCCATTGGGTCCCAAATGAGTATTGGGCCCAATTTGACCATCCTTGACCCGATTAGTCCTCATTGACCCATTAAATGGATTTTATCCAATCCATGGCCCAATTGGGCCATCCTTGGGCCATTGTCCCAAAATTTGGTCCATTTGGCATTTTATTATATCAAACTTCAAATTAAAATGAATAGATGCCAATATATATATTTATCAAAAATTCGGGTTATTACACAATGACCCAACACCTTACCCATCTAAAGTTCATATCCGTTAATTCACAATTAAAATGGTAAATTCCGTAAATATTGATAACATGGGATTTCGAAGTGTTACAATACAACCATCTTTTTAAAATTTTCGTCCCGAAAATCGAGTGAAGTAGGGTTTCAAATGTAACGCCCCGCCCTTTTTCACTCGCTTTAATCCGAAAATCAGAGTCTATTTTTTTTTTTTTAAATTGAAGAGTGAGCAAGAGCGGGATGTCACGACGCGAGTTAAGTCTGAGCTTCTAAAGCCCGATCCTAAGCTGGCCAACCATACGTGTGCGTGGACTAAGTCCACTGAGATGGTTCACACGTATTAAATTTGACTTGCGGAATAAATCATATATGCGGAATAACAATAGGATAACAATCCTATTCCATTTTAGATAGCAAAGTAGTCCAACACTTAATAATAATTATCATAACTTAAATATCCAAACATTAACCATCCAATCCATAGCAAATAAATCTACGTTATTACAATTCCCAATAACATGAACAACATAAAGCTTAATCATTCAAGCTCCTAAGCTTGGCTCCAATCACGTCCTCGTTCCGTTCCCTTTCCTGCTTCATCAACTAGGGTAGAAGTAGGGCATTAGACAACGCGCCCAGTAGGTATTCCAATTAGAGCTAACACATGGGTTAGTATATAAAATCCAGATATAATATACCATATCATACTTGTAAAACATCTTATCCAAACAGTGTATGATAATAGAGATCCAATCATACAGATAAAAACTAGAAACCTTGCATGATAATAAAGATCATAATCATGCCGATTCAATGCCATGCCATGCTACCATATGCAATGAGTCCCACCCATCACAATCACATGTATCCTCTTGATGGAATTCTCCTCATCAAGGTATCCCCACAGTGGTCTTTCGGATGCCCCGACGGAATGTGGCCTCCGGTTAAAATACCCCTCACTTTACGAACGCCTGACGGAGTGTGGATCTTCGGTTACATTCCATCCCTCCCATGCCATGCATGAGATACAAATGCCAACATGCTATAGAATATTACAAAACATAGCATGAAAATCCCATAATTGTAACATATTGTTTGATACCAAAATAACTTATCAAATATGAAATAAAATCATCATAAGTATATAATACATATCCATGGTTTCAATGATGTAGGAATCCTACCAATGACAACTAGTTTGACCTTGCGTTCTTGTCCGAAACCCGTACACGACCGTATACCGTTTGTGAGGTCCCGTCACCTTGTTACATATCAACAAGTCAAACTAAAGTCCCATTTGATTTACAAAAATATACAAATCCATAAACACACTTTGTGGGGTTCGGCCATGGTACTCACTTGGTTTTAGTGTCTTTTTAATCTATTACGCCTTTTTAATCTATTACTCCATCACCTCTTAGTTAATCACTTTACAATTGATCATCTACCATTGGTAGCCACCTAAGTCCATAAAAATTCCTTGGTGGGGTTCGGCCATACAACATGGCCGAACCTCACTCACATGATTTTCGTTCCTCTTTTTGATCCTTGATCATTCTAACCATTGTGGGTCCAAGATCATTCCATCTTTGATTCATTAAACCTAACACATATAAGTTAATCATTTAACCTTAATAGCACCATAAGTCCACAAACACATTCCCCATGGGGTTCGGCCATACACCATGGCCAAACCCATGGTCCATCATTTTCACCCATAATTACCTCTTTGCCATTCATCTTTCCACGGCTACTTACTTAGCTTATATTTGCATGACTTAAGTCCCAACATCATTCCATTAGTTTTACATTAATGGAAGCCCTAAATCCATAAAACATTTTCTATGATTCAATCATTCACTTAGGCCATTTATGCATGTCCAAAACCAAACCATGATCCATGGGGTTCGGCCATACACCATGGCCGAACCCATGGTCCTTTAATTTCCCTTTTTGGCCATTCTTTCCTTACATGGTAATCACATATTTAAGTTACCCATACTTGGGTCCATATCTGATCCATACACCTAGTTACATAAATGGTTCATCAAATCAAGATATAATACCAATTGACCCATTTAAAAATGGTTCATGGGGTTCGGCCATACACCAGGCCGAACCCATGAAGTCTCATTTTCCCATCTTCTCCTTTAATTATTTACAATCTTTAATACATAACACAAGTCGCTCCATGGGAAATTTAATCATAACCTTATGTCATACTTTTCAACCCAAGAATCCATAATTCATCCATTACATTTCTTCATGGGGTTCGGCCTAATACTATGGCCGAACTCGTGGTACATGGTTCTTTACCATTTACCACCTTTGAGACCCCCTTTAAAATGATTAATATTATTCCATTGTTTCCATCCTTTAGAACTTTTAAAGTCACAAACATAAATCCATATACAACCTTTTAAAATTATCAATAGCCTTCCATGGGTTTCGGCCATACAATATGGCCGAACCCTATGGTTCATCACCTTCTCTCATAGCTTAAATTAGCATGATCACCTTCTTTGATGGGGTTCAACCATACATCATGGCTGAACCTCATCTACCCCTTTTATCTTTGAGGGTTCTTATACTTAGAACTTAGGGTTTGGCCATGCAAAGGCCAAACTATGATCCTTGATCATAATACTTAATAAAATCTCATGGAGTACTTGTAACACCTGCCCCTTTTCCATCGATAATCAAAGTAAATTTTTTTAAAAAAAAAAAAAGTGACAAAGGGCGCGGATGTCACGACGCGAGTTAAGTCCGAGCTTCTAAAGGTCGGCCCTTAACTGGCCAACCCTACGTATGAGTGGAACGAAGTCCACGAGAACGGTTCACACGTAGGCGTAAGCTCGTGGAATATAATTTAATGCGGAACATGATAATAGAGATTATCCTACAACTTTTAGATAGCAGGGAAGATCACATTCAACTAATTACTAAAATACCCTTGATTCACAATATCCATATCAAAATCTAAAACATCGCAAGTAGACTAAATTTATTACATTCCAACCAGCTAAGCTATTCAAATATACATTTCCAAAATAAAACTTAAACAAGCTATCTAGTCTCCTTTCCCAAGCTCTTGAGCTTGGCTTCCACCACGTCCTTCCGTCCCGCCATTTCCTGCGTCACCAGGTAGGGTAGAAGTAGGGCTTAGACAACACGCCCAGTAGGGCTCCGAATAGGGCTAGCACATGGATTAGTAATAACAACATGCAGATAATAACCTAGTGAAAACTAGTGAACAACCATACAATGAAATTATAAAGTGAATGCCATGCTATGGGTGTCTATGTTATGAATCCCACCCATCGTCCCTACCAACATGATATCATATCCCCCTTGACGGAAAGACCTCGTCAAGATATCCCCATGCATGTTCTCAGTCGCCCCGACGAAGCATGGACTCCGGTTATAGCCTATCAGGCTATCCCCATGCATGTTCTCGGTCGCCCCGACGGAGCATGGACTCCGGTTTGTTTATTTTTTTCCACCCATGCCATGCATGAGATGTAATGCATTATGCTATGTAATATGTTTGGGTCATAGCCTTTACATATAACTCATGTTCTAGCCATATGCCATAAAATACATATAAATCAAAATTTCACAACCATCATAATTTCCAATCATATAATTATTAAAAATAAACCAATAAACCATTTACATAGCATCTAATCCAGGCTTACAAATAGGTAGGAATCCTACCGAATATCGACTCGCGTCTTTTTTCGGCTTCGTCCGATAATCCTGCTTCCGACACACGTACTGCTCGCGATATCCAATACCTTATTACATACACATAATTAGTCCAAATTTTAACCATTTCTAAACCCATACATCATATCTTAGTGGGTTGCTTCATTTTGATCAATATTTACGGTTTTGCAACTACCTCCCCTATAGTTAAACATTAACTTAATTATATACATTTCTTTATCTAAAAATTTATTCATGGATTCAGGTCCATTAATGACCCATCACCCATATCTCAAGATCATTAAATCAGCCACTTAATTGAACCTAAACTCCATTAATTTAATCATATACAAACACATTAACCTTAGGCCAAACTGGTCTACATACATCCCTTAGTTCCATCACACATTTGACTTATCATTTTTGATCATCATAAACTACATTTTTGGAATCCATGAATGTCCCCTTTAATCATGCCATATTCCTCATTTACTAATCCATATACATACACCTTCATCTTAGTCCTTAATTGGTTCACACAAAATGGGTCCATTGGTGTCTCCTTAACCATAATATAACAACACTAGAATTTAGCCATTTAAATACTCTAATCCTCATTCATTTCCCACATACATAACACCAAAATTAATCATAAGTTTACCCACAAATAGGTCATGAAATCCATTTACAAATCACTACAATCATTAACTCCTTAAAAAAATCATAAACCCTCTTTCCCATGATTTTTCTTATAAAACCCCTTTAAACTTAATCACATTTAATCAAGAAATTTAAAACCCTAAACCATCCTCCATGGTTTTCCATTCTTCATAAACCCTAATAAATCATTAAAATGACCAAATTACTTTGCATATCCTCCATTCCTTAAAACCCTAAAAAAAATCATACATTAATTATATAACCCTTAATCCATTTATTTTTCTTTCCCTAACCCTAACCTATCTATTAGAGTTTCCTCCACTTTCCATCCTTCCATTTTGATGGATTTAAAATCCATGGCACAAAATTATTTAGCCACCATTAAATTTAACCAAAAAGAATTCCAATTCTTAAACCCTAAAAAAATCCAAAACTCTTGTTTAAGAAATACTCACAATCCGTTGTCTCCTCCGACTTCCACCGCTCCCGTCGGCTTCCTTAGCCTCCTTTCTCCTTCCTTTTGATCTTTAGTAGGTCAAGATGCTTGATCAATGGTGGAAACCTCCAAGCTTAGAATTGGCCAAGGTAGGGTTTACTTGAGAGAGGGAAAGGAGGAGATGATGAGAAGAAGATGGTAAATCTTGACCTTAGAATGGTGGACCATGCTTGCACCTCTTCTCTTATTTCTTCTCTTCTCCTCTTCCTTTCTTAAATTTTTTTCTTCTCTTCTTGGAGTGTGGGACAGTGGTGGAGAGCAAAATGGGAAAAAAATGAAATGAGAGAAAAGAGCATCGATGGAAGAAGATGGGTAAAAGAGATAAAGTTTATCTCAATTGGGTGGAGTAATCAATTCCTCCCACCAACCCATGAGATCTTTTCTTACTTTAAGCTTTATGACTCCACCATCACCAAGTCCCAACCAAGTCCCAACGTTTTTTTACATGTTTTTGAGATAAGATTGAATGGTTTGGGTCTTCCACCTCTTTGACCCCTTTGACCACCTTTATGATTATTTAAACATTTAATTAATTAGATAATTAGGTTAAGTTATTTCCCATTTAATTAATTCCTTTTGTTTAAATTCCTTCATGCATCCACCCATGGTTGACCAATTCAACCATGGTGGCCGGCCCCACCAATCCTTGGTCCACATGCCACCTCATTTGATGAGGTGGAGGTGGGTCCCAATTGGCCATGTCACTTAGGCTTAATTAATACTAACTTAGGTGATTAAAAATCAATTCAACCCACTTCCCATATTGGATCACCATTGGGCCCATGGCCCAATTAAGTTCTCTCCTATCCATTTACCTTAGAGTTTGCATTATTTTGACCCATTAAGTCCCAAATGGGTATTGGGCCCAATTTGGCTATCCTTGGCCCAATTTGACCATCATTGACCATTAAGATAAATTAAATCCAATACATAACCCATTGGGCCCTAGTTGGGCCTTTGTCCACATTTTGATCCATTTACTATCTATTCCATCCAATTTCCAATTTCCACCATAAAAAAATAAATAATAACACATATATATTACTTTACAATTTCCGGGCCATTACAGTACTTACCAATCCGCGACTCCTCTGGTTGCTTTCACTCCTTCTTGTTCTTCCAATCTTCTCCCTCCTTAGCCTCCTTTTCCTCCTTGATCCTTAGCCGAAGTTGATCTTGATGAAGTCCCTTGAAGTGGTTCGGCCAAGAGATATATGTTTGAGAGAGATAGAGTAGCTTGGGATAGAAAGATACTCCAAGTCCTTGTCTTGAGGGTGATCGGCCTTGTGTGAGAGAGTTGAGCTCTAAGTCTTGAGGAGTGGTCGGCCAAGAGTGTTTGAAGGAGAAACAGCGAAGAGGGAGAGGGAGAGAATGAAATGAACACAAATCTTCTTTTGTTCCAATGGGGTGGTCGGCCAAAGATAATACCTTTTGGTTAAACCCTTGTGTAACTCCCATCTCCTTAACCTCCCTCCTTAATGCTTCCCTTGGGGGTTTCATCCATGAGATGAAACTCCCAAGGCTCCAACGGTGTTGTCTTGCTTGAATTGGGTCACCACTCCAAAACTGTCCTCCTCTCATTTAATTCCCATATGGGGTTTCATCCATGGGGTGAAACTCCCATGTGTCCAATGGTGTGCCTTCACTTGGCTTGTGTAACCATCCACCTCCCATTGGTGTTCCATCTTGGGGGTTTCATCCATAAGATGAAACTCCAATGCCCCCAATGGTGCTGCCTTGTTTGAATGGTGTAACCTCCACCAACCTTTCTCCTCCCATTAATGGTTCATTTGGAGGTTTCATGCATGAGATGAAACACTCCCACCATTGACCCAAGATGGAAACCCTCCATGCTTCCAACGTGTGCCATGGTTGAATTGTGTAATAACCACAAAAACAGTCCACCTCCCATTAGTGATACAATTTGGAGTTTCATTCTATGAAATGAAACTCCCATCTTTCCAACATGTGCTAAGGTTAAGCCTTGTGTAACCTCCAAAACCCTTTCATCTCCCCATTAATGATTCATTCGGAGTTTCATGCATGAGATGAAAACTCCCATGCATCCAACGTGTAACCATTAGATTTGACCTCATGAGATGTAACTTTCCATTTTATCACCTAACTCACTTTATATGAAAGTCCCATTATCTTCCATCCAACTCATCTTCTTAACTCCACTCACCACTTTACTTTAACTCATTCAACTCACTTAAAATCAACTCATTTCCTTAATTCTATTTCCAATTTAATTCAGCCCCACATAATTTAAACTTGAACTTACTTGGTGATCAACCAAGTCAACCACGACCCATTGGGTCCCAATTGCCCATTTTGACCCATTTAACAACTTTTGACCCAATTAACAATCTTGCCCCAATTGCATACATCTTACCCATTTAATTTCAATTGAACCTTATCCAATTTCCGTTGGGTCTCAATTAGGCAATTGATCCAACATCTTACCCATCTAAGGTCCATACACATTAATTAATAAATTAAATGGACAATTTCCGTATATATCCCTAGCTTGAAAATACGGGGTGTTACAATACAACCCTCTTTTTAAAATTTTCGTCCCGAAATCGAGTGAAGTAGGGTTTCAAACGACTTACATAAATAGCTCAGGGTGAGCTATTCTCATTTTCGATTCAAGTTCCCAAGTGGCTTCCTCATTACCATGTCGATCCCATACCACCTTGACGAACTGAATCGCTCAGTTTCGTAACATCCTTTGTTCTGTCTCATGTTATCTCTTTTCTCCGTGAGCCCATTTGCGACTTTATGTAGATCAATGCACTCCATTTCACTTTACTTGCTAACAAGATATTTTCCATACGTACTCGCTCAATAGGTTCATTCGTCTACTCTCTATGTGAGATTAGTGATGACCTTGCCCCTCATTGAAATTAGTGAGGTGACCTGCCAATGCGAACCTATGCTCAAGTTTTCCACTGATTCCATTTTAACTGTAACGCCCGCCCCTTTTCACCGAAATATCAGAGTCTATTTTTTTTTTTTTAAAAGGAAAAGTGACAAAGGGCGCGGACGTCACGACGCGAGTTAAGTCCGAGCTTTTAAAGCCCGGCCCTTAACTGGCCAACCCTACGCGTACGTGGAGCCAAGTCCACGAGTACGGTTCACGCGTAGACATAAGCTCAAGGAATATTACTTCTCAGTGCGGAATTAACAACAAAGACTATCCTACAGATTTGAGATAGCAGGATAACATTCATTTAAATTTCTATAATACCTCAAAACCATAATGTCCATAATAAAATCCCAAGACATAGCCATTAATCTAATTTATTACATTCCGACAAGCTAAGCTACTCAAATTACATTTTTCCAACATAAACTTAAACAACATAATTAATCTGCCTTCCCAAGCTCCTAAGCTTGACTCCCGTCCCATCCTTCCGTTTCGCCACCTCCTGCGTCATCAGCTAGGGTAGAAGTAGGGCGTTAGACAACGCGCCCAGTAGGAATCCGTGTAATAGCCCAAATTTTCAAAGCAATATATATTGGACATTTAATTATTTTAATTTGGAATTTGATCAACTTTGGGACAAGGGCCCAAGAATGGTCCAATTGGGCCACAAATTGGATGAAATCCATTCAATGGGTCAATGAGAAGTAATTGGGTCAAAGATAGTCAATTTGAGTCAAAGTGGGCCCGATCACCATGTGGGACCTAATGAATCAAAATTGGTCCAAACCCTAAGGTAAAGGGGTAGAAAATAATCGGTTGGGCCGTGGGCCCAATAGTGGGCCAATTAATTTAAAAAGGGTGATTTGGAATTAAAACCCCTAAGTTAGTAATGAAATGAAATGGTATGACCAAATGGGGCCCACCTCCACCTCACCAATTGAGGTGGCGTGTGGACCAAGGAAAAAGTGGGACCAACCACCATGGTTGACTTGGTCAACCATGGATAAATTTAAGAAGACTAAGGTGGATTAAGGTAAATTAAATTGATTAAAATTATTGTAAAATTACCTAAGTTAAAATCAATGGAATTAAAATAACATGGCCAAGTGGGGCCCACTTCCACCTCATCAAGTGAGGTGGCAGGTGGGGTAGGTATAGGTTGGGGCCGTCCACCATGGTAAACTTGGTCAAGCATGGGTGGATTTATTAGATAGATAATTTAATGGAATTAAATTGGATGGAAATTAATTAACCTAAGTAAGGCTAATTTTTTATAAAATGGTAACATAATTAATGGCCATCAATGGGTCTAAGTAGATGGATCAATTATGAACTTAATCATGGATAACATATGGACTAATTTGGTAAATGTAATAAGGTATCGGGACGTCGCAAACGGTACGCGATCGGCGACCGGATTATCTAGCGGAAAACGTAACAGAACGCTACACGGTATTCAGTAGGATTCCTACCTTTTTGTAAGCGATGGATATGTGATAGTGTTTTAAATTATTTTGATATGATGGATTTATGATTATGATTTATCTTATGATGTGTTTTAAGTTATGAATCATATGGATTATATTTTAATATTATGCATTATATGGCTATGTATGGTATATCAAAATTATGGTTTATCTATATACTACATAGCATAATGCACGTCCATCTCATGCATGGCATGGGCGGGAAATAATGAAACCGGAGTACATGCTCCGTCGGGGCTACCGAGAATCAGACATGGGGATAGCCTGAGGGCTATAACCGGAGTCCATGCTCCGTCGGGGCGACCGAGAATCAAACATGGGGATAGTTCGTTAACCGGAGTCCATGCTCCGTCGGGACAACCGAGAAGTAAACATGGGGACGATACATTGTATAATCATACGGATGATGGGTGGGACACATGACATAGGCACCCATGGCATAGCATTCATCACATGCTTATTTTGTTATATGTTATTTTATCGGTATGTGTATTATTACTAATCCATGTGCTAGCCCTACTCGGAGTCCTACTGGGCGCGTTGACTAACGCCCTACTTCTACCCTAGCTGATGACGCAGGGGATGGCGGAAGCGGTGGACATGACAGGAGCCAAGCTTAGGAGCTTGGGAAGCGCAGTCTTAGTTTATTTACGTTTACATTTTGGAGATGTAATTTTAAAGTAACTTAGCTTGTCGGGTTGTATAAGTTTACATTTCTTGCGATGGTTTGGACGTTACTTATAGACGATTACATTTTGTGATATAAGTATGAACATAGGGGCATTTTGGTAATTCAATGTTGTATCTTCCCTTCTATCTAAAAACCGGTAGGATAGACTCTATTATCATGTTCCGCAATAATTATAATCCGCGAGTTTACTTCCTACGCGTGAACCATTTTCGTGGACTTAGTTCCGTGCACGCGTGGAGTTGGCCAGTTAAGGGTCGGGCTTTAGAAGCTCGGACTTAACTCGCGTCGTGGCGTCCGCGCCCTCTCTCACTCTTCTATTTCAAAAAAAAAAAAACAACTAGACTCTGATTTTTGGAAAACGGGTGAAAAAGGGCCGGGGCGTTACAATCCGAGTAGGGCTAGCACATGGATTAGTATTGACAGCAATGCAGATAATATTATAATAAAACCATGCACTTTGGGCTATGCCATGCAATGGGTGTTCTATGTCATGAATCCCACCCATCAATCTCATCCTCATTGCACAATGTCCCTTTTCAACCATACCTAGTGTTCCAAATAAAATCCATACCATCATCGTGCCATGACCCTCTTGATTGAAAAGCCTCATCAAGATGGGATCCACACTAGGCATCCCCCCTTGATGGAAGAACGACCATCAAGGTATACCCATAAATACAACATCACCCTTGATGGAAAACCATCATCAAGGTATCATAATTACAAGAGTCCCCCCCTTGATGGCAAAGCCTCATCAAGGTATAATAATACATATGTGAAATGCCCCCATGCTTGGTTATCGATCGCCCCGATTGAGCATGGACTCCGGTTTCATTTCATCCTTCCCCTGTCATATCCCTCCCATGCCATGCATAAGATGTAGATGCCATATGCCATGTAATATATGTAATTCAATAGTAATAACACCCATCTTAAAACAATTGCTTGATGACCAAATAAATCAAAGGGAAACCCTCCCATAATATTTAATCCAAAACCCATCTTAAGACATTCACATGATTTCCAAAATAATTGAAAGGAAAACATCACAAGATGCATAATCCAAAACTCATCTTAAAGACAACCACATGCTTTCCAAAATAAATTAAAGAAAACATCACCCAATCCATGGCTTACAAAGATGTAGGGAATCCTACAGAATTACTGACTCGCGTCTTTATTTCGTTTTCGTCCGACAATCCGGCTACCGACTCGCGTACCGCTAGCGCTATCCGGTACCTTATTAAATTACCAAATCAATCCAAGTTTTAATCATTTCCAAGCCCGTAAATCATAACTTAGTGGGTTTCTTCATTTTAGCCCATATTTACCATTTTTGCCACTACCCTTCACATAACCAATTTTTTCATTAATTCACGCCTACTTAAGCCCAAAATTTAATCCACAACTTAGGTCCTTAACTTAGGTCCATTAATGATCTTTAATCATGTCAGAAGATTATCATAAATCAGCCCTTATCTAAGCCTCTTTTTCCATTGATTTAAAACATATCCATAAATCCAATGTTGGCCATTTTAAATATTCCGATTTGTGAGCCTAAAACGCAGCATTTATCCGTTTCATTTAATCATTCGCAATGTATCCAATTTTTTTATGTCTAACATACATAGGATCATTAAAATCAGTCCCTTTAATTTAACATAATCTCCATTCATCCTACAGGATTAACAACGACCTCTGAAGATGTTCAAAACTGTACACTTCAATTCAGTCTACTGAATCATGAGTTCAGTCGACTGCATCACAAATTCAGTCAGCTGACTTCGAATCCGATTGTCTGCTTGTCCTGCCAGTTCAGTTTCAGTCGACTGAAATACACATTCAGTCGGCTGAAACATGGTTCATACCTCTATCAGTCAACTGAATCTGTGACTTTGTATCAGGTCATCTGTTTGTTCTGTCAGTTTATTTTCAGTCGACTGAAACTTCCAGAACCCTTTTCTTATCCGAGAAGTTTGTGTTCAGTCGACTGAATCATCAGATTCAGTCGGTTGAAACTCCCAGAAACTCATTCTATTATCAGCCACCATAAGTTCAGTCGACTGAATCCCTCATTCAGTCGGCTGAAACACCCAGAAACTTGTTTCTGATTCGTTTATCACCAGTTCAGTCGACTGAATCTACGATTCAGTCGACTGACTGTTTTGTCAGTCTTCTCCATTGCATATTTTGTATATTTTTCCTTCATGCATTTTAAAACCATAAGACTCCATTGCATTTTTATCATAAACTCATTTTAAAACCTTACTCCCATGCATTCATTAAAACCCTAAATTCATTAATAAAAAACCCTAATCAATTAAACCAACCACCAAATCACCCACCATGGGGTTAGGCCATGCTACATGGCCGACCCTATGGCCAATAATTCTTCTTCCAATCATCCCATTCTATGCTTAAATTTCATAAATTACATAATGCACATAACCCATTTATTTATTTTCTTAACCTAACCCTAATTTTTCCCACTTAGGGTTTCCTCCATCTTCCACCCTCACATTTGAGGGGTTTAACATCCATGACATATATCCATGTAACCACCATTAATATTTACAAAACTAACCCTAAATCTTAAACCTTAAATTCCAAAATTTCTTGTTTAAGAAATACTCACTATCCGACGTCTCCTCCGATTTTCGAAGCTCCCATCGGTCTCCGTAGCCTCCTCTCTCCTTCCTTTTGATCTTTGGTAGGTTAAGATCTTTGATCAAGGGTGGCAATCCCCAACCCTAGAATCGGCCATGGTAGGTTTTGAATTGAGAGAGAGAAGAGGATGGAGATGGGAAAAATGTCTCAAGATCTTTACCTTGAGATGGTGGTCCAACCTTTTCTTCCTCTCCTTGAGCTCTTCTCTTTTCTTTCTTAATTTTCTTCTCCTCTCCTTCCTAGTGTGGGACGGCCATGGAGAATGAAAATGGATAGAGTTGAAATGAAAAGAGAATGGGAAAAGAAATCAAGGCTTATCCCCATTTTTTTTTTAACACTTTCCATTAATTAGCTCACCAACCTTCAAGATATTTATCTTGCTTTATTGCTTATGACTCCACCACCCTTAAGTCCCAACGTGTTTTATTTTTTTGAGTTTGGGATGAGGTGAGTCTTCACCTCATGGGCCCCCCTTTGACCACTCTTAACTACCATTTTAAATAATTTAATTATTTAATTACTTAGTTACTTTAATTCCCATTTACTTATTTAAATCACCTTAGGTTAATTCATTATACTTAACCTAATTCCATTATTCCACCCATGGTTGACCAAATCAACCATGGTGGTCGGCCCCACCAAACCTTGGGTCCACACGCCACCTCACTTGGTGAGGTGGAGGTGGGTCCCCCTTGGCCACATCACCATTGTTTAATTCCAAATAACTTAGGTGATTTAAAATCATTGAATTCATTCTAAGTGGATTACCATTGGGCCTATGGCCCAATTACATTTCCATCTAGCCCATTTACTTTAGAGCATAACCATCTTGAACCATTGGGTCCCAAATGGGTATTTGACCCAATTTGACCATTCTTGACCCATTTAAATAAATTTAAATCCAAACCATAGTCTATTGGGCCACACTTGGGCCTTTATCCAATTTTGGCCCATTTACCATTTACTCCACCAATTTTCTAATTTCCATCATTAAAATAAATAATATTCACATTTATATTAATTCCCAAATTCCGAGACCTTACATTAACTAGGTTTCTAGCTTTACTCTCCTGGAACTCCATCGCCTAACTACAGAGTCAGCTAGCTAGACTAACTCGGCAGTCGCCCATAGCTTCCCATTCGAGTTTCACTAGACTCTTATCTTTTCCACTAAGTATAACTCCAAAATTTAGCATGTCTTCATTTGCACATAAATCACTATGTGACCAACACCTTTTATTCCAACTTCCACGATACCGAGTATCTCTCAACACTAACTCTCCTGTGATACAAGTCGTAATACGACTAACACCTTTTCCTTATAACGTGGGATGTAAATCGAAACATGTCCTAGAAATTAGAACAATACATCATCTATGGGACCAACAGGTCCATTACACTACCAACATGTCTACCATGGTACTGATACTCATCATCAATCCAAACCACCATGGAAACCATCATCCACGGTTATACACATCCATGAATATAACCCCCCTCTGAGTATAATCCATTCATAAGCATGACTAATACCTTCGTAGGGCTAATATATCTATCATCGGGCTAATGGTCTAACATACGACCAATATGTCAACTTATGGAACAAAAATGTCCTTCATGTTACCCATACGTATACCCTAATGCCAATATCCGACATCAATCCAAACCACCATGAAACTCTCATCCATGGGAAGATGATATCCCTCCATAGATCCATCACATTTACCATGGGGCCGCTGTATCTATTGTGGGATCGATATACTCACCAATTGTTTATTTATTAAAAAAAAAAAAAATAGACTCTGTTTTTTGAGTGAAGAGGGTGGGGTGTTACAGTTGGTATCAGAGTGAAATGAGAAGATTGAATCTTTCGAAGTAAGATTAAGACGGTATCATGTCTCATTGACAGATAAGAATCCCAACTGACCGACTCTTCGGAGTCCGCTGCACGGGGCCCGGATTAATTTACTTCGTTAGACTCACACTGAAACATTCAATCTGAGAGCAACAAGGAATGATAGCAAAGGAAGTACAGTCACAATAACTAGATTTATCAAACATAGCAAATAGGAGATTATTTCCCCAATATCCCCAAATGGAGAAACAAACATATGATACTTAGGGAGGTTTTCCCCAAGAATAGGAGAACATCAGGATTTCCCCAAATTGAGAAATGATACTTGATACTTAGGAAATTTCCCCAAAAGCAAAGAAATACAAAGAGTGCTGATTTGGCAATTTTTCCCAAGGATAAGAAAGACAAGTTGTTTATTTGGCAATTTCCCCAAACTATGAAGAACACAAAACTTTACATAGAAAATAAGTCAACCGATGTTTCCATGACTTAGGAAAATGCCTTCAGAAGGAAGACAAACACAACAAAACCAATAAAAGGAAGAAGAACATAACGGAGAGGATCAGGACAATGCAAGCATTCCCGCAGTGCCTCCTGAACTACGGAACCTAGTACAAGCGGTAGTCACTTCCATTCTACAACAACTCTTGAGCGGAAATGAGGACACAACCCCCAATGAAACTGTAATAGCCCGAATTTTCGAATCAATATATTTGGCATTTAATTATTTTAATTTGGAATTTGATGTGATGAAATGCCAAATGGATCAACTTTGGGACAAGGGTCCAAGAATGGCCCAATTGGGCCATAGATTGGATGAAATCCATTTGATGGGTCAATGAGAAGTAATTGGGTCAAAGGGCCATATGAGACCCAATGGGCCAAGGTAGCTAAGTCCAAAGGTAAATGGGTAAGACAAAAATTTAATTGGGCCATGGACCCAATGGTGATCCAATAAGAGGGATACATTTAATAAAATTTAAATCACCTAAGTTAGGTGATAAATGGACCAAGGTAACTCACCTCACCCATTGAGGTGGCGTGTGGACCCAAGAGTAGTGGGGCCGACCACCATGGTTGACTTGGTCAACCATGGGTGGATCTTAGAGAGAATTTAATGAGATTAAATTAAGTGGAAAGTGATTAATTAAATTAACCTAGGAATCAAGTGATCTAAGTTAATTAACTTAATCTAAATTGGTCAAGTGGTCAAAACCATCCCAACAAACACAAACCACTTGAGAAAACACAAATTGAAACCATGGATTAAAGGTGGTGGTTTTATCCCAACCACCACCAATAATGCATGTTGGTTGGTGAAAAAAATTAATGTTTGAGTGTAGGCTACTCCAACCATCTCCATCTCTAATCCAAACAAGCCATTTCACTCTATCCCTCTCTTCACACACAAAAAATGTCCCCTACCTTGCAAGAGAGAAGAAAAAACTTAGAAGAAAGACTTAGAAAGAAAGGAGAAGAAAAGAGAAGGAGAAGGCAAGCTTTGGGCCACCAAGACCCTTGAAGATTTCTCCCTCATCTCCATACTCTTTCCCTCTCAACCTAACCCTACCTTAGCCGATCCAAACCTTGAGGGCCTCACCATTTGATCAAGCACATCTAGCCGATCAAAGATCAAGAAGAAGGAGAGAAGAGGCTAAGGAAATCAAGAGGAGAAAGAAAGACAGGAGGAGACATCGGATTGTAAGTATCTCTAGACAAGAGGTTAATCTTTCATGGTTTAAAAAAAAAACGATGATCCATTTCTTAAACTAAATATGGCCAAAAATGTTGTGGGCCATGGATCTAAGATCCATTCAACAGTAGGATTAAGAAATGGATAAATTTGGAGAGAGATAGATTAAAGAAAATGAGTGGATTAAGGATGGTGTGGATTTAAATTTTTAAAGCATGGAGAAATGTAAATGGGAGTGAATGGATGACCGTAGGGTTGGCCATGTAGGATGGCCGAACCCCGTGGTGAATGATGGGTAATTTATTTGAGATTATATGGTTTAAAATTATGGAGAAGGGTTAATGATATTGTGGTTTTAAATGATTAAAAAATTGGTAATTTTAAGGAGTGTTAAATAAAGAAAAATCATGAGGTATGTAAATGAATTCAAGTAGCCTCAAAATGATGGAGGTATGATATTTTAAAGAAATCATGGACCATAGGGTTCGGCCATACAAGGTGGCCGAACCCCATGGTTAGTGATCTATGAGGGTTAGGACTCTTAAATGCTCAATGATTAATGGTTTCTAAGGTTTGAAAATTATGAGTATGGTATGTGATTCTTAAATGGGTATTAAAGGATGGAAATAGTGGGTTAAATATTTTTGAATTATGGAGATAGTGAGGAAATGTTGGTGGTATAAATGGACTTTAAATGTGATTAAAGATCCAAGGTAAAAATGAGGGAAAGACATCATGGGTTCGGCCATGGTGTATGGCCGAACCCATGACCCATATTTTTAGGTCATTTGTGGGCTAAGTTATGGTTTATATATGTATTTAAACGAATGGAAATTAGGTTAAGTTAATGGTAAAATTTAAATGGATTTACAAGTGTATGATATGGATTTTAAAGGGCCAAAATGAATGAAGGTTATGGATTTTTAAAATGGATTATTTTTGGGACAAAACATTGCTCTTAAAATAGCACCCTATGGTGGTGATTGGTGATTTTAAAATGATGGAGAAGAATAATAGATGTTAATGGATTCTTATATGATATGTGATGTTTTAAAAGGATGAAAAATGGGGACTTAAATGGATAAGTTAAATTCATTAGAGATAGGAATTAAAGGGGGGAAAATGAACCCAAGGAAATGAAATTTAGGTATCATGGGTTCGGCCATGGTGTATGGCCGAACCCATGACCCATTATGTGGGCCACATCTTAGGCAAAATGTGGAATTAGGTAAGGGATTTAATGTTTACAAAATTAATTAAAATAGGTGATTGATGTTATGATGCTAGGTTATGATTAATGAATCACTAATGGATCTAAGTTAGGGATGAAGTTTGGACTTAGGATGTACATAAACGAATGGATGATTGAACCATGGGAGAGGAGTGGCAAAACGGTAAATAAGTGCCACATTGAAGAACCATGGGTTCGGCCATGGTACATGGCCGAACCCTATGGGGATTAGACATGGAATCGGATATTACGAATGATTAAATGAAACGGATAGATGCTGTGTTTTAGGCTCGTAAATAGGAATTTTTAAAATTGGCCATAATCGGATTTATGTATGTGTCTTAAACCACGGAAAATGAGGCTAAGTTAAGGGCTGATTTTCGATAAAATTATAACATAATTAATGGCCATTAATGGGTCTAAGTAGATGGATCAATTATGGACTTAATCATGGATAACGTATGGACTAATTCAGTAAATGTAATAAGGTATCGGGACGTCGCAAACGGTATGCGATCGGCGACCGGATTATCGAACGGAAACGTAACGGAACGCTACGCGGTATTCGGTAGGATTCCTACCTCTTTGTAAGCCATGGATATGTGATGTTTATTTTAATCTATTTTGATGATTATGGGACTTGTATTATGATGAGTTTTAATTTATGAATTATATGATGGTATTATGGATTATATTTTAACATTATGCATTATATGGCTATGTATGGTATATTAAATTTATGGTTTATCTATATACTACATAGCATAATGCACGTACATCTCATGCATCTCATGGGAGGGAAAATAATGAAACCGGAGTCCATGCTCCGTCGGGGCGACCGAGAATCAGACATGGGGATAGCTTGAGGGCTATAACCGGAGTCCATGCTCCGTCGGGGCGATCGAGAATCAGACATGGGGATAGCCTGAGGGCTATAACCGGAGTCCATGCTCCGTCGGGACGACCGAGAATCAGACATGGGGATAGCCTGAGGGCTACAACCGGAGTCCATGCTCCGTCGGGGCGACCGAGAAGCAAACATGGGGACAATACATAGTATGATCATACAGATGATGGGTGGGACACATGACATAGGCACCCATGGCATAGCATTCATTACATGCTTATTTTGTTATATTTTATTGTATCGGTATGCGTGTTATCACTAGTCTATGTGCTAGCCCTACTCGGAGTCCTACTGGGCGCGTTGACTAACGCCCTACTTCTATCCTAGCTGATGACACAGGAGATGGAGGAAACGGTGGACATACCGGAGGCCAAGCTTAGGAGCTTGGGAAGCAGTTACTAAATTTATTTAAGTTTTATATTTTGGAAATGTAATTTGAGTAACTTAGCTTGTCGGACTGTATAAATTATATTTCTCGCGATGGTTTGGACTTTAGTCATGGACGATTATATTTTGTGATATAAATATGAATCATAGGGGCACTTTGGTAATTCAATGTTGTATCTTCCCTTCTATCTAAAAACCGGTAGGATAGACTCTATTATCATGTTCTGCAATGATTATAATCCGCGAGCTTACTTCCTACGCGTGAACCATTCCCATGGAATTAGTTCCGCGCACGCGTGGGGTTGGCCAGTTAAGGGTCGGGCTTTAGAAGCTCGGACTTAACTCGCGTCGTGACGTCCGCGCCCTCTCTCACTCTCCATTTAAAAAAAAATAGACTCAGATTTTCGGAAAGCAAGTGAAAAAGGGGCGGGCGTTACAGAAACACAGGACCGAAAAGGTCAGGGTGGGGGAAATACCTTTTGCGCTCACAAAAGATTCAAACCCTACTTTTGGAGATCTTCAACCTCTACTGGTTCCACTGGAAGTTCCTGTTTTCGGTGTGGTCAGCAGGGACATTTCAAAAGAGAGTGTCCACGAAATCGTGGATCTCCTCATTCTTGTTTCCGATGTGGTCAGCAGGGCCATTTCAAAAGAGAGTGTCAACGGAATGGTGGATCTCCTCATTCTTGTTTTTGATGTGGTGAGCAGGGCCATTTCAAAAGAGAGTGTGCACAGAACAAAAGATCTCCTCACTTTAGGAGTTCTCTCCTTCGTTCGGCTCGACTAGCTCAGTCACAAGGATCTGGATGACTGAATACTTCGATTTCTTCTCCAGAGACAGTGGATCATCCGGTAATTCAAGGTATGGCAGTAATTTGTAGTTCATATGCTTATGCGTTATTTGATCTACTGCCTTCGCATCTATTACTAGTACCGTAGTACAACAAATGCGCACTGTACTTACTATTGTATTCCCCATTGATAGACTCTGATTTTCGGATTAAAGCGAGTGAAAAAGGGCGGGGCGCTACATCAAACATTTACATAAATAGCTCAGGATGAGCTATTCTCATTTCCGACTCGAGTTCCCAAGTGGCTTCCTCAATGCCATGTAGATCCCATACCACCTTGACAAACTGAATCGCTAGGTTCCGTAGTACCCTTTGTTCCGTGTCCACCACTTGGACAGGTTTTTCGACGTATGTCACGTCGCTTTGGACATCTATGTCTTGTATATTCAGTACATGAGAGGGGATCAGGATTGTACTTCCTCAACAACGATATATGGAACACATCGTGCAAAGATGTCAACTGTGAGGGAGTGCCAATTGATAAGCCACATCCCCCATCCTTCTTAGGATTGAAAACGGTCTCACATATCTTGGAGACAATTTCCCCTTCTTTCAAATCTCATGTGTCCCTTTCGTGGCGAGACTTTCAAGAACACCATGTCCCCCACTTTAAATTCAAGGAACCTCCTCCTCTTGTCAGCATAGCTCTTCTGACGACTTTGTGCAGTCAATAGATGTTGCCGTATCAACTGTATCTGCGCTGTAGTTTCTGCAACCAACTCGGGTCCAATCAATGCAGGCTCACCAGCCTTTGTCCAGCACACGGGTGATCTACATGATCTACCATATAATGGCACAAATGGAGCCATCTGGAGGCTTGCTTGGTAACTGTTGTTGTATGAGAATTCTACCAACGGCAATTGATCCTCCCATCCACCCATGAAATCTAGCATCCATGCTCTCAGCATATCCTCCAATGTTTGTATTGTCCTCTCAGATTGCCCATCAGTCTGTGGATGGAATGTTGTGCTAGTCAGTAGGTCTGTTCCCATGGCCTACTGCATGCTCTGCTATACTCTGCCGGTGAATCGACCATCTCTGTCGGACACAATAGTCCGAGGAATACCATGCAATCTGATGATATCCTTGATATACCGCCGACCCAAAATTTCAGATGAGTCTGTCATCTTAATGGGAATGAAATGTGCAGACTTGGTCAGTCGGTCTACCACGACCCATATCGCGTCGTTGCCTTTTGAAGACCTTGGCAACCTGTCACAAAGTCCATGGAGATGTGCTCCCATTTCCATTCCGGCACTGGTAAGGGTTTGAGTAACCCTGGTGGCTTCTGATGTTCCGTCTTAACCTGCTAACACGTTAAGGAATGAGCCATAAATTCTGCCACATCCTTCTTGAGTCTGTGCCACCAGTAATGTCTCTTCAGGTCGTGATACATCTTGGTGCTGCCCGGATGAATAGAGAGTTTGGTCTGATGTGCCTCAATCAGTAACTATTTTCTGCAGCTCTTAGGCACTTATATCTTTCCTCGGAATAGAAGACTTTGTCCTGGTCGTAACTCTTATTCCGGTATGACTTCACCAGTAGACATCTTAGCCCATATCTCCTCCACTTCCGGGTCTATCTGTTGTTCCTGTTCAATCTTAGTAACCATGTTGGACTGTATGATCAAATTGTACATACTCCCATGGTTATTGATATATAAATTGAACTCTCGTATGGTATTCAACATCTCCCATTCTGTCCTGATCAAACATGCCATTGATGCATGTGATATGCGGCTGAGGGCATCTGCCACCTTGTTCGCCTTGCCAGGGTGATAACGAAGTGCGAACTCATAATCTTACAGATATTCCATCCATCTGCGCTACCTTAGGTTGAGTTCTTTTTGATCAAACAAGTACTTCAAGCTCTTATGATCTGAAAACACTTCAAAATTCTCGCCATATAGATAATGTCTCCAGCTTTTGAGAGCGAAGACCACTGTGGCTAGTTCAAGATCGTGCGTAGGATAGAGGCGTTCATGTATTTTCAATT
Organism: Chimonanthus praecox; assembly: GCA_022113865.1. Classification (NCBI taxonomy): domain Eukaryota; kingdom Viridiplantae; phylum Streptophyta; class Magnoliopsida; order Laurales; family Calycanthaceae; genus Chimonanthus; species Chimonanthus praecox. The sequence continues at coordinate 33,740,789 of CM039087.1, forward strand.
GTCTTGAACCATAAGCCACCACACGATGAGTTTGACTGAGGACGCATCCAAGTCCTTCTCCTGAAGCATCGCATTGTACTTCATAACCCTTGCCTCTTTCCGGCAAAATAAAGATAGGTGCCGTTGTAAGTCTCTTCTTCAGCTCTTCAAATTTGACCACTCAAATTTGACTCCTTTCTAAGTGAGTCGGGTCAGTGGAGATGCTATCTTGGAGAAGTCCATGATAAACGTCCTGTAATAACCAGCCAATCCCAATAAGGTACGGATCTCGGTTACATTCTTTGGCGCTTTCCATTCACCCACTGCCTCCACTTTAGCCCGGTCCACGGCTATACCTTCTGCTGATATGACATGTCCCAAGAAGTTAACCTTAAGTAGCCAGAATTCACACTTGCTGGCTTTGGCATGTAACTTGTTCTTCCTCAGAGTGTCTAGAGCTATCCTCAGGTGCTCAGCGTGTTCTTCCTGAGTTTTGGAATAAATCAAAATGTCATCAATAAATACAATGACAAATTGGTCCAAGTAAGGATGGAAAATCCTGTTCATTAGATCCATGAACACAGCTGGTGCATTGGTGAGTCCAAACGGCATTACTACAAACTCACATAGTCCATACCGCATTCTGAAGGCTGTATTTTCTATGTCCTTCTCCCTAACCCGGATTTGATGGTATCCAGACATCAGGTCAATCTTAGAGAAATGACTGGAACCTCTAAGTTGATCAAATAGATCATCGATCCTAGGTAGAGGGTATTTGTTTCTGACCGTCAGCTGGTTCAGTTTTTGGTAATTCACACACATACGGAGTGAACCATCCTTCTTCTTCACAAATAAAATTGGAGCTTCCCAAGCCGGTGTACTGTTCCGGATGCAACCCAATCTGAGCAGTTCATCGATCTGCTTCTTTAGCTCGGACATCTCTGCTGGTGCCATCCGGTAGTGTGGTAACGACACTGATGCAGTGCCAGGGTACAACTTGAATTCAAAGTTAATCTCCCTCATGGGAGGCAAGCTAGGGAGTTCTTTTGGGAATACATCCGCATAGTCCTTTATTATTTCTAGAAGTTCAGCCACTGGTGCCTTGTTGATTTGGATACTGTTCAATACCAGATGACTCAACCCTTCATGCAGTCTGCTTTGTTTGTCAGTACGCACCACATGTTGTTTTCCCTCGGGTGACCAAAATGTCACCCTGCGGCGATAGCAATCAATGTTGGCTTGAAAGCTAGCCAACCAGTCCATGCCGAAGATAATATCGTAGTCTGTCATATCGAGTACCAAATAGTTGAACTCAAATCTGAGTCCAGCGAGTTCAGTATTCACTGCTGTGCATATAACCCCAATGATGTGTCTCCGACAGGGGATACAATGGTGAGTGATGTGGACAGTTTTTGTATTAAAGTTCCAGTTGCAGATATGAATGCAGCATATATGAAAGAGTGGGATGCACGAAAATCAAATAAAGCAAAGGTGTAGGAACTACTGACTACCGCCATGATCCTCTGCTGTTGGAGGAGCTAAGGTAAACAGCCGTCCAGATCCTGTAGGGTTCGTCCTGCCTCCTCGTGAATTAGCTGGTCTAGCTGGTGGGCGAGATGAACCTCTGGAATAAGAGGGTTTGTTGAGTTGTGGGCATTCCCTCTTAAAATGGCCCGGCTGATCACAATGAAAACAGTTGTTGACCCCTCTGGGAGTTTGAGTGACTGATGCAAATGGGGAGGGATGATTGGGACGAAAGCCCCTTGTTGACCCAGTGGATGGTGAGGGTCTGCTAAAGTTCGGTCGGAACTTCTTGTTGGGCTGAAATGTACCCCTCCCACTCTGAGCTCGGTGATTGTCAAAACGCACTAACTCAGCCATCTCTTGTTCTGCTATAGTGGCCCTACTGACCACCTCTGCCAATGTAGCTGCCTTGAATATGGTTACCTTGGCCCTAATGCTTGGCCGAAGGCCCCGCTCAAACTTGCGTGCCCTTCGATACTCTGTATGCACCATATAGAATGCATAGCAAGACAAACTAAGAAACTCCTGGTGGTATTCTGCCACCGTCATGGTACCTTGTACCAAGGATAGAAAAGCTTGAGTCTGGCGCTCCTTCTCCTCCTCAGGGAAATAGTGGTCCAAGAAGGTAGTTGAGAACTGATCCCAAGTCATTGCAGTCCTCTCTCCTTCCGGAAGAAGTGCTCGCTGCTTCTCTACCACCTCCCACCATTTACCGGCATCATCGATCAGTTGTGACGTGGCCAGTAAAATCCTGTCAGCATGACTCGAAATCTTGAGTAGGGTCAGGATCTGAGTGATCTTCTTCAGCCAATTTTCTTCTCCGACAACCCCTTCTATCCCTTTGAAATAAGGAGGGCGCTGTTGCTGGAAGTCCCTGACCATGCTCCTGTCATTGGTCTCGTTGGTGGTTCCATTCCCATTCAAGTGTTGTTGAAGCACCGAAGTGACCACCGCTTGAACTAAGTTTTGTAATTCAGGAGGCACCATTGGTATATCCACGCTGCTTTGTTCCTCCTCCTCTTGGTGGGTTGGTTGTTCTTCCTCTTCATGTAGAGATTGTCGTTCCTCCTCTTCATGTTGAGATTTTTCTACCTCCTTTTCCTTTCTGGTTTTGTTGCGTATTTCTCTTTGGAGACATTTTTTCCTAAGCCATTGAAAAATATCATGACTTAGTTTTCATCGCAAAGTTTGTATTTTCCTTTTTTTTGGGAAATTTCCAAATAAGCACACTTGATTTTTCTTTGTTTTTGGAGAATTCCCTAAGTATCTGTTGTTTGTTTCTCAATTCGGTATATTGGGGAAATATATCCTATTTTGCTATGTCTGATAAATCCAATTATTTTGACTGTACTTCCGTTGCTATCATCCATTGTTGTTCTCAGATTGAATGTTTTGTCTGAGTCTAACGAAGTAAATTAATCCGGCCCCCGTGCAGCGGACTCCGAAAAGTCGGTCAGTTGGGATTCTTATCTATCAGTGAGACATGATACCGTCTTAATGTTACTTCGAAAGATTCAATCTTTCTGTTTCGCTCTGATACCAACTGTAATGCCCGCCCTTTTTCACTCGCTTTCCGGAAATCAGAGTCTATTTTTTTTTTAAAAAAAGTGATAGAGAACGGGAAGTCACGACGCGAGCTAAGTCCGAACTTCTAAAGTCCGACCCTTAACTGGCCAATCCTATGTGTGCATGAACTAAGTCCATGAAAACGGTTCACACATAACAATATAAACATGCAGATTAAAATCAAAATTGTGGAATTATAATAGAACTTAATTCTATTCCATTTTTAGATAGCAAAGCACGTCAAGTCTTTAATCATAATTAACATAACATAATTATCCAAATAAACATCCAACCATAGCAAATTATCTAAATTATTACATGCCTGAAGTCTAGCTACTCAAATTACAAGTCCATGAGTATCTTAAGTAAATTAAAAACTAAAAACATCCAAGCTCCTATGCTTGGCAATTTTCGCGTTCATCGTTCCCCTCTTTTCCTGTATCATCCACTGGGGTAGAAGTAGGGCGTTAGAACAACGCGCCCAGTAGGTATTCCATTTAGGGCTAACACATGGTTAGTACAAAAAATTCATATAACATCATAATAAATCCATGTAAAAACAATGCCATGACATGTGTCGTATGCATTGAGTCACACCCACCATAAACACATGTAAGTACCCCCACATAGGTGTTTCAGAGACCCGACAGAGTGTGGACCCTCCGGTTTCTTCTTGATGGGATTTTCATCATCAAGGTATCCCCACATAAGTCTTTCGGACGCCCCGACAGAGTGTGGCCCCTCCTGTTACATATCCTTCACCCCATGCCATGCATGAGATGCTAATGAAACACATGTTATTTTATATTGCAAACATAGCATTAAAACTCACATTTGAATCATATATTTTACAACGTAAATTCATCAAAATAAGATAAAAACATTGTACATAAACCCATGGTTTCAAAGAGGTGGAGTCTTACCAAAGACCACTAACGTGTCCTTGCATTTTCGTCTGATAACTGCTCACGATCGTACACACCTTGTGAGGTCCCGTTACCTTATTACACAACAATTAATTAAAACCATGTCCCATTTGATTTACAATAATGTCCAAGTCCCTACACACAACCTTGTGGGGTTCGGCCATACACCATGGCCGAACCTCACTTACTAGGTTTTAGCCCATCACCCCTAAGGTAATTTATTTAAACACTTAGTCCACCAAAACACACCTTAGTGGGGTTCGGCCATACGACACGGCCGAACCTCACCCTCTTGGTAACCACCTAAGTCCATAAGAACACTCCTCATGGGGTTCGGCCATACACCATGGCCAAACCCATGGTCCATACGACACGGCCGAACCTCACCCTTCTTTTCCATTCTTTATACATAGTTAATGTCTTTAACAATACCTCCCTTTTAAATCCTTTTAACACATCATAACCCTCCATGGTTTTCATCCTTTTCAAAATTATTAATAACCTTCCATGGGGTTTCGACCATACACCATGGCCGAACCCTATGGTTCATATTCATCCCTTAACAATCATTTATCCAAGCTTATAATCCTTTTAACATCATACACATACATTTATGATTTTTACCCTTCAAACTCCATTTAAAATTAACGAATGTTCTTTCATGGGGTTCAGCCATGCACTATGGCCGAACCCTATGGTTCTTCCTTTCCATTAAAATACCATAATCATCCCCCAATTTTTTTCCGTGGGGTTCGGCCATGGTGTATGGCCGAACCCTATGGTTCCTTACTTTAAACCAAATTTAATCAAAATACCTACCGGTTCCGCGACTCCTCCGGTTTTCCTTCTCTCCGACTTGTTCTTCCGATCCTTTCCTTCCTTAGCCTCTTCCTCCTTCCTTCTTACTTCTTTGGCCGAGAGTGAAACTTGAGAGAGAGGGAGAGTTCGGCCTTGTGTGAGAATGATAGAACTTTGAGATGAAACTCTATGTCTTTGATCTTGAGGAGTGATCGGCCAAGAGAGGGTTTGAGGGAGAGAAACAGCCAAGAGGGAGAGGGAGAGAGTGAAATGAATATCAAAATTGTTTTGTTCCAATGATGTGGTCGGCCAAGGATGATGGCTTTGGTGAAGCCCTTGGTGTAACTCCCATTTTGCTTAACCTCTCTCCTGAATGCTCCAACGTGTGCCTTGTTTGAATTTCAAATGTGTAACTGTCCCACCTCCATTATCTCTCCATGTGGGAGTTTCATCCATGAGATGGAACTCCAAGGCTCCAACGTGTGCCTTGTTTGAATTTCAAATGTGCAACCGTCCCACCTCCATTATCTCTCCATGTGGGAGTTTCATCCATGAGATGGAACTCCAAGGCTCCAACGTGTGCCTTGCCTTTGTTTGAATTTCAAATGTATAACCGTCCACCCCATTTGTTTGAATTTGAAATGTGTAACCGTCCACCTCCATTATCTCTCCATGTGGGAGTTTCATCCATGAGATGAAACTCTAAGGCTACAACGTGTATGCCATTATTTAAATTTTGAAACAACCAACCACCTTCATCTTCACACTCCACTCATTTGAGATGAATATCCCCATAACTGTAACACTTCAGAATCCCATGTTATCAATATTTACGGAATTTGCTATTTTAATTGTGAATTAACAGATATGAACCTTAGATGGGTAAGGTGTTGGGTCAATGGCCCAATTAGGACCAACGGTTATGATATAAGGTTCAATTTAAAGTAAATGGGTAAGGCGCATTTAATTGGGTCAATGTTGCTATTTGGGTCAAAATGCCCAATTGGGACCCAATGGGTCGTGGTTGACTTGGTTGACCACCAAGTGAGTTCAAGCCTAATTCAATGGGGCTGAATTAAAATGGTAATGCAATATATCTATAAATAAGGGACTGTCTGGATGAGGATGACACACACGCATACACCACAGCTAAGGCTGAGATTTCCTCTCAGAAAATCAAGGAGTTTTACTCGAACAAGGATTGTCCTAAAATGGGCAACACGTCTAGATGAGTTTGGATTAGGCAATGACATCTAATTGCCTAATCCAAATAAAGAAGATGCCTAAAAATAAATTTAGGTTGCTTGGCCATATATGAGATATGCACATCCACGATGATACGCTGAAATTTCTTTAAAAAGGGGTCTTTTCCTTTGTTGAGAGCGATACTAAGGAATTGCTACATTGAAGGGTCTCGGCATCTTCTAAAGATAGGACCGAGTGGAAGTATTATAAAAGAGAGGCAGTGTAACGCCCCGCCCTTTTTCACTCACTTTTTTCCGTAATTTTAGAGTCTATTTTTTTATAACAAAGTAGAGTGATAAAGCGCGGGACGTCACGACGCGAGCTAAGTCCGAACATCCAAAGTCCGACCCTTAACTGGCCAACCCTATGTGTGCATGGACTCAATCCCAGAAAATGGTTCACACATAGCAATATAAACATGCGGAATAAAAATCATAACATGTGGAAACATAATAGAACACAGTTCTATTCCATTCAGATAACAAAGTACGTCAAGTCATTAATCATCATTATCATAACGTAATTATCATAAGACATCCAACCATAGTAATTCCATCTAAGTTATTACAATCCGAATTCCAGATACTCAAATACAAGCCCCTGAGTATCTTAAACAAAATATAAACTAAAAGCGTTCCGAGCTCTTACGCTTGTCCTTTTCTACGTTTAGCATTTTCCTCGTTTCCTGCATCATCCACTAAAGGGTAGAAGTAGGGCGTTAGTACAACGCACCCAGTAGGTATTTCAATTAGAGTTAACACATGGGTTAGTACCAAAAATCTAGATATAATAGATATCAAAACCAGTATAATAAAACATGCCATACTTATAAAGCATCATATCCAAAACAGTGTATGATAATAGAGATCCAATCATACCGATAAAAACCAGAAACCTTGCATGATAATAAAAGTCATAATCATGCCGATTCAATGCCATGCCATGCTATCATATGCAATGAATCCCACCCATCACAAAATATAGGCTATACTCTTGATGGAATTCTCATCATCAAGGTATCTTCCTGGTGGAATTCTCATCACCAAGGTCTTCTCTCTTGATGGAATTCTCTTCATCACGGTATTTCCCACAGTTGCCTTATGGATATACCGACGGAGTGTGGGCTCCAGTTACTTAATATCCTCTTGATGGAATTCTCATCATCAAGGTATCCCCTGATGGAATGCTCATCACCAGGGTCTTCATACATAGTGTCCTCTTGATGGGATTCTCATCATCAAGGTATCCCCCACTAGTGCTTTACGGACGCCCCGACTGTAATAGCCTGGATTTTTAAATCAATACATAGATTGGCTATTATTTATTTTAATGGTTGAAAATTAGAATTTGGATGGAATGAATGGTAAATGGATCAAAATTTGGACAATGACCCAAGTATGGTCCAATGGACCATGGATTGGAATGAATTCACTTAATTGGGTCAATGATGATTAATTGGGCCAAGGATGGTCAATTGGGTCAAATACCCATTTGGGACCCAATGGATCAAGATGATTTATGCATTAGGGTAAATGGGTAGGAAGTGGAATGTAATTGGGCCATGGGCCCAATGGTGATCCAATTAGTTGAAATGGATTGAATTGGTTTAAATCACCTAAGTTAGTTATGAATAAATCAAGATGGCATAACCAAGTGGGGTCCACCTCCACCTCATCAAGTGAGGTGGCGTGTGGACCAAGACATAGGCGGGGCCGACTATCATGGTTGACTTGGTCAACCATGGATAAGTCAAAGGGAATTAAGGAGAATCAAAGTAAATTAAGTTGAATTAATTAATATAAATCATCTAAGTTAATATTGAATAAACTTAGGTGACATGATCAAGTGGGACCCACCTCCATGGGTGGATTCATGGAGGGAATTTAAGGAAATAAAATGTAATTAAATTAAGTGATTAAGTGACCTAAATTAAGGATCCAATAAATTAAATAATTAGGCGAGTCAAATGGGTCAAGTGGATGAGTCAAAGGGGTGGGTCAATGAGTGGTTTCATCTCATAGAAACCACCCATCTCAAGACACCAAAACCGTTGGCAAGGGGTGGTGGTTTCATCTCAACCACCACCACCAAAGGCATGAGAACCCATACTCCTCCCCATGATGTTGGTCAATGGACTTGATGGGAAGACCAAACCACCCATCTTAAGACCCAAAACCGTTGGCATGGTGGTGGTTTCATCCCAACCACCACCACTAAGAGCATGTAAGCCCATACCCCCCCATGTTGGTTGGTCAAAAGGAATCATGGAGGAGTGTAACCCAAGCAAACCAAAAGATGAGATGGGGAAAACTAGGGTTTCTCCATCTCATTCTCATCTCATCTCTCCATCTCTCACTCCCTCTCCCAAAAACCGTCCTCCCCTCTCTTCCAAGACCAAAGAAGGAAAAAGACTTAGAAAAAAAAAGAGGGGACCTCAAGCTTGGCCGACCACTCTTTGGAACCAAGGAGACTTAGAAGATTTTCCCATCCTCTCCTCTTTTCCCTCTCTCAAACCTACTACACCTTGGCCGAGCCAAACCTTGAAGATTTTATTGGATCAAGCCCACACCTTGGCCGAAGATCAAGGAGAAAGGCTAAGGAATCAAGAGGAGCAAGAGACAACTGGGAGAGCCATGGATTGGTAAGTATCTCCAAACAAGATGTTATGTTTTTTAAGGATTAAAATGGAGTCCATTTTCTTGGATCAATTGGTGACCAAAATGTCATGGGCCATGGATCTAAAATCCATCCAAGGAAGGGATGAGAAATGGACAAACCCTAATGGGTAAGATAGGTAAGAAAAAAATAAAGGAATATTAAGGACATTATGTATTTAAGGTTTATTAAGCATGGATATATGATATTTTTGAGGAATGGTGGACCATAGGGTTCGGCCATGAGGAATGGCCGAACCCCATGGAAGATGATTAAGTAATTTTAATGGGGTTTTAAGAATAGAAACCATGAGGGGATGGTTAATGATTTTGAGGCTTTAAATGGTTAAACATTTGTAAATTTTAAAGGGGTTTTGATGAGGAAAAATCATGGAAGATGATTTATGATTTTTATAGCCTCAAAAGTTGTAGATGGGAGAAACCATGAACCATGGGTTCGGCCATGGTGTATGGCCGAACCCTATGGTGATGTATTAATAATTTTAATGGGTGTAAAAAGATGGAAAATGATGGAGAAGGTTGATAGTTTTTAAGTAGATTTTAAGTGTTAAAAATAATGTTTTTTTTAAGGGGTGGAAATAATGATAAAATCATGGACCATGGGTTCGGCCATGTTGTATGGTCGAACCCCATGGAGAGATTTTGGTGAATTTAAGGGTACTTGGATCATGGAGATAATGAGAGAATGGTAGTGGTATTAATGGACCCAAAATGTACCTGATGATGATTTAAATGTGTAATTTAAACCCCCTCATGGAGGGACTTATGGTGGATCAAAATGTTGTGAATAGGTCCAAGAAAAAATGGGGAAAATACATCATGGGTTCGGCCATGGTGTATGGCCGAACCCATGACCCATTTTATGAGTCATTTTGTGGACTAAGGTTAGGTCTATGCATGTGTTTAAATGAACGGGGAATAGGTTAATTAAATGGCTGATTTTTAATGATCTTATGACATGGTTGATGGGTCATTAATGGATCCAAACTTATGGATCAGTTATGGACATGAGTGTGCATTGATAGAAAAGGTAATTAACCATGGAAGAGGAGTGACATAAAACGTAAATATGGCCAAAATGAAGAACCATGGGTTCGGCCATGGTGTATGGCCGAACCCCATGTAGGTTGGTCATGGACTTAGGTGCATTTTAAGATGACCTTATGTGTGGTTAAATGAAGCATAGGGTGGCTGGTTTTAGACTCACATAATTGGAATGTATGATGGATTAAGATGGGACCCACAAACCCAATTAGTAGGGTTCGACAATGGTGTATGGCCGAGCCCCACTAAGGCATGTGTTAGGGACATGGGCATGATTAAAACATGGGTTTAATTGTGAATGTGTAATAAGGTATCAGGACGTCGCAAGCGGTGCACGTTTGGTGACCGAATTCTTGGACGGAAGCGCTAAGGAACACTAGTCGGTATTTGGTAGGATTCCAACCTCATTGTAAGCCATGGATTATGTGTATATTGATTCTTTACTTGATTTATTTTGGTAATCAAATTATATGTTTTGATGATGGGATTTTAATGCCATGGTTTGTAATATCATATAGCATATTAACACTTGCATCTCATGCATGGCATGGGAGGGATATGGCATGGGAGGGATGAAATGAAACTGGAGTCCATGCTCTGTTGGGGCGACCGATAAACAAACATGGGGATATCTTGATGTGCTTTATCCATCAAGAAGGTAACTATGTTGATGAGGCTATTCAAACAAGAAGGTTACTATGGGTTTATGATTATCTTGACGAAGTTATTCAAACAAGAACGTTACTATGTGTTTATTATACCTTGATGATGGTTTTTCCATCAAGGGGGATATTTGTATTTATTATTATACCTTGATGAGGCTTTGCCATCAAGGGGGATACTTTGTGTTGATTTTATCTTGACGAGGTTTTTCCACAAAGGGGGACATTATGTATGATTGAAAAAGGACATTGTACAATGATGATGAGCATGATGGGTGGGATTCATGACATAGGACACCCATTGCATGACATTGCACTTAATTGCATGGTTTTGATATAATATTATCTGTGTTTTATTATCACTAATCCATGTGTTGGCCCTACTCGGAGTACCTACTGGGCGCGTTGTCTAACGCCCTACTTCCACCTTAGATGATGACGCAGGAAATGAAGGACGTGGCGGGAGCCAAGCGTAGGAGCTTGGGGGAGCGAGCTAGTTAATTTATTTAAATTTACTTTGGAAATGTAATTCAAGTAACTTAGCTTGTCGGACTGTAATATTTTAGATTTCTTGCTATGGTTTGGACTTTGTCTTGGACATTATATTTTGAGGTATTTTAGTAATTTAAGTATGTGATGTAACTTCCTTGCTATCTAAAATTAGTAGGATAGTCTCTATTATAATTCCGCATTTAGTTAATTTTCCACAAGCTTACTTTCTACGTGTGAACCGTTCTTCGTGGACTTAGTTCCACGCACACGTAGGGTTGGCCAGTTAAGGGCCTGGCTTTGGAAGCTCGGACTTAACTCGTGTCGTGACGTCCTATGCCCTTTGTCACTTTTTATTTCAAAAAAAAATATATATATACTCTAATTTTCGGCTTAAGCATAATGAAAAGGGGCGGGCGTTACACCGACGGAGTGTGGGTCCCCAGTTACATGTCATCCCTCCCATGCCATGCATGAGATGCAAATGTCCATATGCTATGCAATTATACAAATCATAGCATTTAAAAGCTCATATTTGAAACATATAAAACACATGCTATTTTATTATATAAACATAGCATCTAACGGTCACATTTTGAAAAATAACCTTTGCAATATAAATTCATCAAATAAGATAAGAAAACAGTGTACATAAAACCCAAGGTTTCAACGAGATGGAATCCTACCAAAAATCGCTACGTATGCTTGCGCCTTTCGTCCAAGAATCGATCACCGATCGCGCACACTTGTGAGATCCCGTTACCTTATAATATAATAATAAATCAAAACCAAGTCCCACTTGATTTACAATATTTTAAGTCATAAACCATTCCTCATTTTTACCCTTTATTTACCAAATTGTCATTGATCTCATCACCAAGTTTTAGATCCCAAAACATAGGTCTATTAATTCTCATATAATTACTAAAATGCCTTCCATGGCTAACCTTCCATTTTTAGCAAGTATTTACAACTTTGCCATTGCCTTTAAAATAAAACCAATACTCCTCCATTTTAACCCCTTTAAAAATCATAGACCTTTCCCATCATTGAACCCTAAACATGATTCATAAAAATAATCCTTTAATCCGTGACATAAGAACCCATAAATTGGTTCATAGGGTTCGACCATACACATGGCCGAAACCATGATGTCTAGGTTTCCATTTTCATTAATAATCCAATAACCATCCTTGCATTTTAATAAATTTACATACATTAAAAATAACAATCCAACTCCATGGGGTTTGGCCATACCCATGGCCGAACCCTATGGTTCCAAAAATCCTTATTTAAGAACATGTAGTATTAACATCAACCTCTCATTAACATAACCCTTTAAATGTTCCATACCAATTCCTTAATCCAAACATGATCTATGATTGAGAGATCCACTACAAATTGGTTCATGGGGTTCGGCCAAACACCATGGCCGAACCCTATGATATCTAACTTTCCATTTTGATTTCTACTTTCCTTAATTAAAAAGATTCTAATTTAATCTCCCACTTCTAAACTTAGAAACTTACTACTTTAATAACCATTCTCCATATTTAGAAGGTTTCATAATTAAAAGGTTTCCATAAATAATCTCCACCTTCCATCATTAGAAGGTTTCCATAATTCAAAGCTTTCTAAATTTAGCACCCAACTTCCATAATTAGAAGGTTTCCAAGATAATCATTCATTCTTCCATAATTAATCTAAGGTCCATAATTAGATAGCTTCTAATTAAATCTAAAGTTCATAAGTTAGATACCTTCTAAATTTAGTAACTTCCACCATGGGGTTCGGCCATACATCATGGCCGAACCCTATGGTTCCATCGCCGTCCCTTAAACCATTTAATTAACAATTTACTAATAGACTTCCATGTTAAGATAGTTTCCAAATTTATCATGCAACCTTCGATATTAGGTAGTTTCATATTTAGCATGCATACTTCCATAATTAGATAACTTACTAATTTAATAATCATCTTTATATTCTTGGAGACTTTCCAATTAATTCTTCACCTTCCATAATTGGAAACTTACCAATTAATTCTTCACCTTCCATAAATAATTATTATACATTAAAATTACCATAACCAGTCCATGGGGTTCGGCCATACACCATGGCCGAACCCTTTGGTTCACAAACCTCCTTCTACAAATTATTAAATATTGATTTTACATTTAATCCATTAAAATCTAATAACCATACTAAAACAACTCCATGGGGTTCGACCATACACCATGGCCGAACCCTATGGTTTTCATCCTTAAAATTCCATAATTAAACCATGTTTTCCACGGTTTTCATCTTTCCAAAACCCTTAATCATTACCAAATTAATTCCATTAATATTATCAAAGTTCTTCCATATTTTTCCTTTCATGGTTTTCCAATCCATAAACATAATAAATCAATCCACATTATTCAATGTCTAAGAAACCCCAAATCCATAACTATATTTGGTGGGGTTCGGCCACACACCATGGCCGAACCTCACCCCTTTCTTTTCTATTTAAAATTATTAAAACCATGTCCCAATCTTCTTCCATGGGGTTCGGCCATACACCATGGCCGAACCCTATGGTTCTTTTCTTTTAAAAGCAAAAACATCAAAATACTTATAGGTTCCACGACTCCTCGGTTTTCTGTCGGTTGATTTTGCTCTTCCAATCCTTCTCCTTTCCTTAGCCTCTTCCTCTTTGATCTTTCACAAATTAAGAACACCTTCTTGCCAATGTCTAATGCCGTGAGCCCTTGTTAAAATACTCCCAATCGGTTTCTCTTGCTAAGATAACAAATCACCATTCATGCAAGTCGTGGGCTCCTTCGTCTCTCAAAAATAGACACTCCCAATTTATTTCCTCTCTAGCCAATGCCGTGAGCCCTTTGTGCTTGCTGCTGCCTCTTTTTTTGATGTGATGTCGTGTACCCCTTTCCCTTGCTTATAAGACTCCAATGGATCCCAACTTAGAAAGTGTTATGCGCCCCTCCTTGTTGCCTTTCTATAAATCTTACAATTAATCATATCTTAGAATGTGCTAAGATAATTTATTTCCTATGCCGTGTATTACCCTTTTTAATCAAGGAAAGTATCCCTTTTTGGAGATATTCTTACACTTCATGCGCATATCTCATGGATTTCACATCTGAAATTCGGCCATAGGCAATCTCTCACTTAATCTTCTCCATGCGCATATCCTTATGCAATTCCTAAAATCTTTCATCAATATCTCCCATACACGCCCCAAGCAATCCCTATTTATCTCTAAATATCTTTTTAAGATATTTTAACATATCAATGTGGATATGAAAGTTCCCTCTTATATCTCATGCGTATAATATTAATTCAAATCCCTTATCACTAATTAAATCTGACCCCATTTAATTTATTTGAAACCATTTACCAAAACCGTTGGGCCTTAATTGGGTCATGGCCCAACAATTTACCCATCTAAGGTCCCTATCTAACATTCACAAATTAAATGGATTATTTTCATACAAAATAAATAACTGAAAATCCGAAGTGTTACAGGCAACATAAGGAAAAAGGGGCACTCGGCATACACAAATCAAAGGAAGGCTTGACGCTGTGTGCTCTGTCAATAAGGAGTTCTCGGCAGTGTGCAGAGAATGAGAGGGCAACCAGCTGTGTGAAAGATCAAGTAGAAAGAGGAATACATACAAAAGAGGCTAAGGAAGGAAAGGATCGGAAAAACAAGTCGGAGAGAAGGAAAACCGGAGGAGTCGCGGAGCCGGTAAGTATTTTGATAATTTTGTTTAAAGAAAAGAACCGTAAGGTTCGGCCATGGGGTATGGCCGAACCCCATGGAAGAAAAATTAGGGGATGAATATAGTAATTTAATGGAAGGATGAACCATAGGGTTTGGCCATATGTATGGCCGAACCCCATGGAAAGACATTGTTTATTTTGTGGGTTTTTGAGGGATGAAAACCATGGAATGTTATGAATGTTTTAAAAGGGTTTAAAATGGATATATGCTTAAGGACAATGGCCGAACCCTAATTTTATTATGCCTAAGATGCTAACCATGAATCATGTATGAAATAGGTGGAAGATCAAGGATTAAAAGGGGGACCAAAGTCAAGTGAGTGAGGTTCAACCATGGTGTATGGCCGAACCCCACTAGGGTTTATTTTATGGACTTGAAAATGGTAATGGACGCAATGGAGAAATTGGAAAGTTAGACATCATAGTGTTCGGCCATGGTGTATGGCCGAACCCCATGAAGCAATTTTATGGGTCAATTATGGATCTAATATAGCAAAATGAATAAAGGATCAAATTAAAGAATGAAGGGATCTATTAGGGTTTTATGCTATGCATGATTAAATAAATGAATGGACCTATGCTTTGGAACCTAAACATAAGGTGATAGGATAATAGCAAGGAGGTAAATAGGTAAAAATAAGGGACCATGGGTTCGGCAATGGTGTATGGCCGAACCCCATGGGGAATATTTTTTGAGACTAGTGAATCAAAGGACTAGAAGAAGGGACCCAAAACCAAGATGGCGAGGTTCGGCCATATTGTATGGTCGAACCCCACTAAGGAATTTTATGGACTTAGCTTGTTATGTGTGTTAAATGGTTACTGTATGAATGGTTAGATTAATGGAATGTTAGCCATGGATAGAAGAATGGCAATATTGTAATTAAGTGGAAATAATGGACCATGGGTTTGGCCATAGTGTATGGCCGAACCCCATGGGGAAGGTTGGATGGACTTAGGGTTTATGTATGCTAGATTAAATGAATGAGATGTAATATGATCTTGGACTTAAGTTAAATAAGCAAAAACGGAACTAAAACCAAAGAGGTGAGGTTCAGCCATAGTGTATGGCCGAACCCCACAAAGTTGGGTTTAAGGACTTAGATATAAATAGAAATCAAATTGAACATGGTATGATTGACTGTTGTGTAATAAGGTGACGGGACCTCACAAATGGTGCGCGATCGTAGCGGTTGTCGGATTAAGAAGCAAGGACACTTAGTGGTCTTTGGTAGGATTCTAACTCTTTGAAACCATGGGCTTATGTACAATGTTTTTATCTTATTCTAATGAATTTATGTTGTAAAAGATATGTTTCAAATGTGAGTTTTAATGCTATGTTTACAATATAAAATAACATGTGTTTCATTAGCATCTCATGCATGGCATGGGGTGAAGGATATGTAACCAGGGGCCACACTCCGTCGGGGCATCCGAAAGACCAATGTGGGGATACCTTGATGTGCATTTTCCATCAAAAAGAAACCGGCGGGGCCACACTCATGGACTTGTAATTTGAGTAGCTAGAATTCGGCATGTAATAACTTAGATAACTTTGCTATGGTCTGAATGATTTGTTGGATATTTTAAGTTAAGTTTAATTATGATTAAAGACTTGAAGTACTTTACTATCTAAATTGGAATAGAATTAGGTTCTATTATAATTCCGCAGTTATGATTTTAATCCGCATGGAATGTTACGAATGTTTTAAAAGGGCTTAAAATGGATATATGGTTAAGGACATGGTTCGGCCATTGCATGGCCGAACCCTAATTTTATTATGGCTAAGATTCTAAGCATGAACCATGTATGAAATAGGTGGAAGATCAAGGATAAAAGGGGGACCAAAGTCAAATGAGTGAGGTTCGGCCATGGTGTATGGCTGAACCCCACTAGGGTTTATTTTATGGACTTGAAAATGGCAATGGATGCAATGGAGAAATTGGAAAGTTGGACATCATAGGGTTCGGCCATGGTGTATGGCCGAACCCCATGAAGCAATTTTATGGGTCAATTATGGATCTAATATATCAAAATGAATAAATGATCAAATTAAAAAATGAAGGGATCTATTAGGGTTTTATGCTATGCATGTTTAAATAAATGAATGGACCTATGTATTGGAACCTAAACATAAGGTGATAGGATAATGGCAAGGAGATAAATAGGTAAAAATAAGGGACCATGGGTTCGACCATGGTGTATGTCCGAACCCCATGGGGAATATTTTTATGAGACTAGTGAATCAAAGGACTTGAAGAAGGGACCCAAAACCAAGATGGCGAGGTTCGGCCATGTTGTATGGTCGAACCCCACTAAGGAATTTTATGGACTTAGCTTGTTATGTGTGTTAAATGGTTACTGTATGAATGGTTAGATTAATGGAATGTTAGCCATGGATAGAAGAATGACAATATTGTAATTAAGTGGAAATAATGGACCATGGGTTCGGCCATAGTGTATGGCCGAACCCCATGGGAAAGGTTGGATGGACTTAGGGTTTATGTATGCTAGATTAAATGAATGAGAACTGATATGATCTTGGACTTAAGTTAAATAAGCAAAAAGGGAACTAAAACCAAAGAGGTGAAGTTCGGCCATAGTGTATGGCCGAACCCCACAAAGTTGGGTTTATGCACTTAGATATAAATAGAAATCAAATTGAACATGGTATGATTGATTGTTGTGTAATAAGGTGACGGGACCTCACAAACGGTGCCCGATCGTGAGCGGTTGCCGGATTAAGAAGCAAGGACATTTAGTGGTCTTTGGTAGGATTCTACCTCTTTGAAACCATGGCTTTATGTACAATGTTTTTATCTTATTCTGATGAATTTACGTTGTAAAAGAATATTTCAAATGTGAGTTTTAATGCTATGTTTACAATATAAAATAACATGTGTTTCATTAGCAAGCATCTCATGCATGGCATGGGGTGAAGGATATGTAACCGGAGGGGCCACACTCCATCGGGGCGTCCGTAAGACCAATGTGGGGATACCTTGATATGCATTTCCCATCAAGAAGAAACCGGAGGGGCCACACTCTGTCGGAGCATCCGAAAGACCTATGTGGGGGTACATTGATGATGAGAATTCCATCAAGAGGTTATTTGTTCTTGTGATGGGTGGGACTCATTGCATTTGACATCATGACATGGCATTGTTTTATATGGTTTTGACTTTATGTTATTATGTATGATTTGTACTAACCATGTGTAGACCCTAAATGGAATTCCTACTGGGCGCGTTGTTCTAACGCCCTACTTCTACCCTCGTGATGATTGTAACACCCGCCCCTTTTCACCTAAATCAGAGTCTATTTTTTTTTTTTTTAAAGTGACAAAGGGCGCGGACGTCACGACGCGAGTTAAGTCCGAGCTTCTAAAGCCCGGCCCTTAATTGGCCAACCCTACGTGTGCGTGGAACAAAGTCCACGAAGAACGGTTCACACGTAGAAGTAAGCTCGAGGAATACTACCCTAAGTGCGGAAATTACAATAGAGGCTAACCTACAATTTTTAGATAGCGGGGAAGATTTCATCATTTAATTAATAAAATGCCATAACATCATATGTTTACAATAAAATCCAAATCATAACCCATTGGGCCCTAGTTGGGCCTTTGTCCACATTTTGATCCATTTACTATCTATTCCATCCAATTTCCAATTTCCACCATAAAAAAAATCAATAATAACACATATATATTACTTTACAATTTCCGGGTCATTACAATGATACAGGAAACGAGGAGAACGATAAACACGAAAAGGGACAAGCATAGGAGCTTGGATGTTTTTAGTTTTTATTTTGCTAAAGATACTCATGGACTTGTAATTTGAGTAGGTAGAATTCGGCATGTAATAACTTAGATAACTTTGCTATGGTCTGAGTGGTTTGTTGGATATTTTAAGTTAAGTTTAATTATGATTAAAGACTTGAAGTACTTTGCTATTTAAAATGGAATAGAATTAGGTTCTATTATAATTCCGCAGTTATGATTTTAATCCGCACGTTTATATTGTTATGTGTGAACCGTTTTCATGGACTTAGCCCATGCACACATAGGGTTGGCCAATTAAGGGTCGGACTTTAG
The DNA here is from genome assembly GCA_022113865.1 of Chimonanthus praecox. Lineage (NCBI taxonomy): Eukaryota > Viridiplantae > Streptophyta > Magnoliopsida > Laurales > Calycanthaceae > Chimonanthus > Chimonanthus praecox. Next base: position 33,759,580 of record CM039087.1, read on the forward strand.
AAGTTCGGACTTAGCTCGCGTCTTGACGTCCCGCTTTCTATCACTTTTTTTTAAAAAAAAATAGACTCTGATTTTCGGAAAGAGAGTGAAAAAGGGCGGGGCATTGCAGTTGGTATCAGAGCGAAACGGAAAGATTGAATCTTTCGAAGTAACATTAAGACGGTTTCATGTCTCACTGACGGATAAGAATCCCAACTGACCGACTCTTCGGAGTCCGCTGCACGGGGGCAGATTAATTTACTTCGTTAGATTCAGACGGAACATTCAATCTGAGAACAACAATGAATGATAGCAAAGGAAGTACAGTCAAAATAAATGGATTTATCAAACATAGCAAAATATGATATATTTCCCCAATACACCCGAATTGAGAAACAAACAATAGATACTTAGGGAATTCCCCAAATACAAAGAAAAATCAAGAGTGTTTATTTGGAAATTTCCCCAAAAGTAGGAAAATACAAACTTTACGATGAAAACTAAGTCATGATATTTTTCAATGGCTTAGGGAAAAAATGCCTCCAAAGAGAAATACCCGACAAAACCAGAAAGGGAAGGAAAAAGAGGTAGAAACCTCTCAACATCAAAAGGAGGTAGAAATTTCTCCACATGAAGAGGAGGAACGACAATCTCTACATGGAGAGGAAGAATAACCATCCCACCAAGAGGAGGAGGAACAAATCAGCGTGAATATACCGGTGGTGCCTCCTGAACTACAAAGCTTGGTTCAAGCGGTGGTCACTTCGGTGCTTCAACAACACTTGAATGGGAATGGAACCACCAACGAGACCATTGACAGGAGCGTGGTCAGGGACTTCTAGCAACAGCGCCCTTCTTATTTCAAAGGGAAAGAAGGGGCTGTCAGAGCAGAAAATTGGCTGAAGAAGATCCTGACCCTACTCAAGATTTCGAGTCATGCTGACAAGATGTTACTGGCCACGTCACAACTGATCGATGATGCCAGTAAATGGTGGGAGGTGGTAGAGAAGCAGCAAGCACTTCTTCTGGAAGGAGAGAGGACTGCAATTACTTGGGATCAGTTCTCAGCTACCTTTTTGGACCATTATTTTCCTGAGGAGGAGAAGGAGAGCCAGACTCAAGCTTTTCTATCTTTGGTACAAGGTACCATGACGGTGGCAGAGTATCACCAGGAGTTTCTCAATTTGTCTTTCTATGCATTTTATATGGAGGATACAGAGTATCGAAGGGCACGCAAGTTTGAGCGGGGCCTTCGGCCAAGCATTAGGACCAAGGTAACCAGATTCAAGGCAACTAAATTGGCAGAGGTGGTCAGCAGGGCCACTATAGCAGAGCAAGAGATGGCTGAGTTAGTGCGTTTCGACAACTGCAGAGCTCAAAGTGGGAGGGGTACATTTCAGCCCAACAAGAAGCTCCTACCGAACTTTAGCAGACCCTCACCATCCATTGGGTCAACAGGGGGTTTTCGTCCCAATCATCCCTCCCCATCTGCGTCAGTCACTCAAGCTTCCAAAGGGGTGAACAACTATTTTCATTGTGATCAGCCGAGCCATTTTAAGAGGGAATGCCCACAACTCAGCAAACCCTCTTATTCCAGAGGTTCGTCTCGTCCACCAGCTAGACCAGCTAATTCACGAGGAGGCAGGACATTTAACCAGGCGGGACGAGCGCCTACAGGATCTAGACGGTTGTTTACCTTAGCTCCTCCAGCAGTAGAGGATCACTCTGTGATTCAAGGTATGGCTGTAGTCAGTAGTTCCTACACCTTTAGTTTATTTGATTCTGGAGCATCCCACTCTTTCATATCTGCTGCATTTATATCTGCAACTGGAACTTTAATACAAAAACTGTCCACATCACTCACCATTGTATCCCCGTCGGAGACACATCATTGGGGTTATATGCACAACAGTGAATACTGAACTCACTGGACTCAGATTTGAGTTCAACTATTTGGTACTCGATATGACAGAGTACGATACTATCTTCGGCATGGACTGGTTGGCTAGCGTTCAGGCCAACATTGATTGCTATCGCCGCAGGGTGACATTTTGGTCACCCGAGGGAAAACAACAGGTGGTGCGTACTGACAAACAAAACAGACTGCATGAAGGGTTGAGTCATCTGGTATTGAACAGTATCAGAATCAACAAGGCACAGGTGGCTGAACTTCCGGTAATAGTAAAAGGACTATGCGGATGTATTCCCAAAGGAACTCCCTAGCTTGCCTCCCATGAGGGAGATTAATTTTGAAATCAAGTTGTACCCTGGCACTGCACCAGTGTCATTACCACACTACCGGATGGCACCAGCAGAGATGTCCGAGCTAAAGAAGCAGATTGATGAACTGCTCAGACTGGGTTGCATCCGGAACAGTACATCGGCTTTGGGAGCTCCGATTTTATTTGTAAAGAAGAAGGATGGTTCACTCCGTATGTGTTTGGATTGCCGAAAACTGAACCAGCTGACGGTCAGAAACAAGTACCCTCTACCCAGGATCGATGATCTATTTGATCAACTTAGAGGTTCCAGTCATTTCTCTAAGATTGACCTGATGTCCGGATACCATCAAATCCGGGTTAGGGAGGAGGACGTAGAAAAGACAGCCTTCAGAACGCGGTATGGACTATATGAGTTTGTAGTGATGCCGTTTGGACTCACCAATGCACCGGCTATGTTCATGGATCTAATGAACAGGATTTGCCGTCCTTACTTGGACCAATTTGTCATTGTATTTATTGATGACATTTTGATTTATTCCAAAACTCAGGAAGAACACGCTAAGCACCTGAGGATAGTTCTGGAACTTTGAGGAAGAACAAGTTATATGCCAAGGCCAGAAGTGTGAATTCTGGCTGCCCAAGGTTAACTTCTTGGGACATGTCATATCAGCAGAAGGTATAGCCATGGAGCCAGCTAAAGTGGCGGCAGTGGGAGAATGGAAAGCACCAAAGAATGTAACCGAGATCCGTAGCTTCTTGGGATTGGCTGTTTACTACAGGAAGTTTATCATGGACTTCTCCAAGATAGCATCTCCATTGACCCGGCTCACTCAGAAAGGAGTCAAATTTGAGTGGTCAGATGTATGCAACCAGAGGTTTGAGGACCTGAAAGATAGACTTACAACGGCTCCTATTTTGATTTTGCCAGAAATAGTCAAGGGTTATGAGGTACAATGCGATGCTTCAGGAGAAGGACTTGGGTGCGTCCTCAGTCAAACCCATCGTGTGGTGGCTTATGGTTCAAGACAATTGAAAATACATGAACGCCTCTATCCTACGCAAGATCTTGAACTAGCCGCAGTGGACTTCGCTCTCAAAAGTTGGAGACATTATCTACATGGCGAGAAATTTGAAGTGTTTTCAGATCATAAGAGCTTGAAATACTTGTTTGATCAGAAAGAGCTCAACCTGAGGCAGCGCAGATGGATGGAATATCTGCAGGATTATGAGTTCGCACTTCGTTATCACCCTGGTAAGGCGAACAAGGTGGCAAATGCCCTCAGCCGCATATCACATGCATCAGTGGCATGTTTGATCAGGACAGAAGGGGAGATGCTGAATACCATACGAGAGTTCAATTTATATATCAATAACCATGGGAGTATGTACTATTTAATCATACGGTCCAACATGGTTACTAAGATTGAACATGTAATAGCCCGGAATTTTTAAATCAATATAAATGTGGATATTATTTGTTTTAATGATGGAAATTGGGAAAATTGATGGAATAGATGGTAAATGGATCAAAGTTTGGACAAAGGCCCAAGTATGGCCCAATGGACCATGGATTGGATTAAATTTATCTTAATGGTCAATGATGGTCAAATTGGGCCAAGGATGGTCAAATTGGGCCCAATACCCACTTGGGACCCAATGGATCAAGTTGGTATAAGCCCTAAGGTAAATGAGTAAGATGAAAATGTAATTAGGCCATGGGCCCAATGGTGATCCAATTAGAATGAATTGAATGGGTCTAAATCACCTAAGTTAATTTGAAGTTGATCAAGGTGACATGGTCCAATGGGACCCACCTCCACCTCACCAAGTGAGGTGGCGTGTGGACCCAAGGTTTGGTGGGGCCGACCACCATGGTTGAATTGGTCAACCATGGGTGTATTCATAAAGGCAATTTAAGTAAATGGGATTAAGTCTAAGTGGAAATTAATTAACCTAAGGTAATTATCTAAGTAATTAAATGGTTAAGTTATCCAAATGGTGGTCAAATGGACAATGGAAGACCAAAATCACCCATTGCAAGAAGAAAGAAAAACGTTGGCTAGTGGTTGGGTCAAAAAGCATGAGAAATATCTCATGTGGGGTGGTTGGGAGATTTAATGCTAAAGGTATTTTATGAAACCAAATAGATAAGATGAGTTTTCATCTTATCCCATTTTCATTTCACTAGCTCCATCTCTCTCACTCTCTCATGGCCGTCCCCCACTAGAAAGAGAAGAGAAGAAAGAAAGCTAGGGAGAAAAGGAGAGAAGGAGAGAAGAAAGAAGTGGAATTTTTAGTCCATCACTCTAAGATCAAGGTCTATTATCTTCCCTCTCATCATCTTCCCCTCTCCCTCTCTCAAACGAACCCTACCTTGGCCGATCCTAAGTTTGGAGGGTTTCACCATTGATCAAGCATCTTGGCCGACCAAAGATCAAGAGGAAGGAGAAAGGAGGCTAAGGAAGCCGACGGGAGTGGCGGAAGTCGGAGGAGACGACGGATTGTAAGTATTTCCTAAACAAGAGATTTGGATTTTTAGGGTTTGAAATTTGGGATTCATTTTTGTTAAATTTGATGGTGGCCAAATGATTATAGGCCTTGGATCTCAAATCCATCAAATTAAAGGATGGAAAGTGGACAAAACCCTAAATGGGTAAATTAGGGTTAAGGAAAGAAATAAAAAAATAAAATAAAATGGAGTAAGGATAGTATGTAATTAGGTGTTAATTAAGCATGGAAGTGTGGATTTTGAATGAATTGATGGACCATAGGGTTCGGCCATGTGGTATGGCCGAACCCCATGGTAAATGGTTAATGAATTTAATTAGGGTTTTGTAAGAATGGAAGTATGGAGAATGGTTTAGGGTTTTAAGTGCTTAATGATTAAATGTAGGCAATGTTTGAGGAGGTTTATTATGATGGAATCCATGAATAAATATAAGTGTCTTTATGATCAAAAAGGGCACCAATGGACTAGTGGACCATGAACCATGGGTTTGGCCATGGTGTATGGCCGAACCCTATGGTGGTGTAGTGATGGATTTAATGGTTATGAATAATGGAAAATAAATGGGAATGTTGGTGGTGTTGATGGACCCAAAAGGAGACCTAATGTTGTTAGTTGTAATGGGAATGTGACTAAGTTTATAGACTTGAATGTGATTAAGGATGATGGGTCCAAATGTGTAGATAGGCCAAAGAAAAAAATTGGATAAAGACATCATGGGTTCGGCCATGGTGTATGGCCGAACCCATGACCCATTTGTGGGTAAACTTGTGGATTAATTTGGTATTATGTATGGGAGAAATGAATGAGGGTTAGACTGTTTAAATGGCTAATTTTTCTAGTGTTGTTAGGTTGTGGGTGATGAGACATCAATGGACCCATTTTGTGAACCAATTAAGGCCTAAGATTAATGTGTATTTGTATGTTAGGTTAATGGAGTTTAAGTAAATTAAATGGCTAATTTTAATGGTCATATGCCATGGTTGAATGGGTCATTAATGGACCTAAGTTAGAGATCCAGGTTTATGATCAATTATGAACTTGGTTAGGCAAGGGTGAATGAGTAATTAACCATGGAAAAGAGGTAGTGGCAAAACCGTAAATAATTGCTAAAATGAAGAACTCCATGGGAGATGATCATGGGTTTAGGGATTCTAAGTAGTAGCATTATGTAGGGTTAAATAAAGCCTAGAGGCTGATTTTAGACTCATGTACTTAAAATATATAATGGATTAAATGGGACCCGCAAAACCTAAATAGTGACCGATTTTCATATGGACTTGGAAATGTGGACTTAAAAATAGTTAAAATATGGACTGATTATGTGTATGTAATAAGGTATTGGATATCGCGAGCGGTACACATGTCGGTAGCAGGATTATCGGACGAAACCGTAAAAGGACGCGAGTCGGTATTCAGTAGGATTCCTTCCTTTTTGTAAGCCATGGTTTGTGTGATGGTTTCTTTGATTTATTTTGGGAATTTTATGGTTTATTTTATGATGAGTTTAAGATCATGGTTTATGTATCTTATATGGTATAATGCAAAATTATGAATTATATGTTAAGTTATGAATTCTATATTATGACTATGGATTACATATTACATAGCATAGTGCACTACATCTCATGCATGGCATGGGCGGGAAAATAAAGGAACCGGAGTCCATGCTCCGTCGGGGCGACCCAGAACAGGCATGGGGATAGCCTAAATAGGCTATAACCGGAGTCCGTGCTCCGTCGGGGCGACCGAGAAGCAAGCATGGGGACACACCTTGACGAGGCATTGTCGTCAAGGGGGATATATATTGGGATTAGTTATGTCTTGATGAGGTTTTTCCGTCAAGGGGATATGGCATCATGATGTAGAGAATGGGTGGGATTCATAGCACAGACACCCATGGCATGGCATTCACTTGATAATTTCATTATATGGTGGTTTACTAGTTTTCACTATATTGTTATCAGTATGCTTGTTATCACTAACCCATGTGCTAACCCTACTCGAAGTCTACTGGGCGCGTGGTCTAATGCCCTACTGCTACCCTACCTGATGACGTAGGAAATGCCGGAGCAGAAGGACGAGACGGGAGCCAAGCTTAGGAGCTTGGGGAGGAGGACTCTTTCTGTTATTTAAGTTTATTTTAAGAGATGTATATTTGAATAGTTAGCTTGTCGGACTGTATAAATTAGCTTACTTGCTATATTCTGGTTTTATTTTGGATACGGTGATGTTGAGATGTATTGTTAGTTAAATGAATGTAATCTTCCCTGCTATCTAAAATTTGTAGGTTAGCCTCTATGATCGTTCCGTATTTAGTATAACATTTCGTAAGCTTGTTTATACGTGTGAACCGCTCATCGTGGACTTCGTTCCACGCACACGTAGGTTTGGCCAGTTAAGGGCCGAGCTTTAGAAGCTCGGACTTAACTCACGTCGTGATATCCGCGCCCTTTGTCACTTTAAAAAAAAAAAGTAGACTCTGATTTTCGGTGAAAAGGGGCGGGCATTACAGAATAGGAACAACGGATAGACCCGGAAGTGGAGGAGATATGGGCCAAGATGTCTACTGGTGAAGTCATACCGGAATGGGAGCTACGACCAGGATAGGCTTTTGTATTCCAAGGAAGGATTTATGTGCCTAAGAGCTGCAGAAAAGAGTTACTGATTGAGGCACATCAGACCAAACTCTCTATTCATCCGGGCAGCACCAAGATGTAGCACGACCTGAGGAGACATTACTGGTGGTACGGACTCAAGAGGGATGTGGCAGAATTTGTGACTCATTGCTTAACGTGTCAGCATGTTAAGATGGAACATCAGAAGCCACCAGGGTTACTCAAACCCTTACCAGTGCCGGAATGGAAATGGGAGCACATCTCCATGGAATTTGTGACAGGATGGCCAAGGTCTTCAAAGGGCAACGATGAGATATGGGTCGTGGCAGACCGGCTAATCAAGTCTACACATTTCATTCCTATGAAGATGACAGACTCATCTGAGACTTTGGGTTGGCTGTATATCAAGGATATCATCAGATTGCATGGTATTCCTTGGACTATTGTGTCCCACAGAGATGGTCGATTCACCGGCAGAGTATGGCAGAGCATGCAGTCGGCCATGGGAACAAACCTACTGACTAGCACAGCATTCCATCCACAGACTAATGGGCAGTCTGAGAGGACAATACAAACATTGGAGGATATGTTAAGAGCGTGCATGCTAGATTTCAATGGTGGATGGGAGGATCACTTGCCGTTGGTAGAATTCTCGTACAACAACTGTTACCAGGCAAGCCTCCAGATGGCTCCATTTGGGGCATTATATGGTAGACCATGTAGATCACCTGTGTGCTGGACAGAGGCCGGTGAGCCTGCAGTGATTGGACCTGAGTTGGTTGCAGAGATTACAGTGCAAATATAGGTGATACGGCAACATCTATTGACTGTGCAAAGTCGTCAAAAGAGCTATGCTGACAAAAGGAAGAGATTCCTTGAATTTGAAGTGGGGGACATGGTGTTCTTAAAAGTATCGCCACGAAAGGGACACATGAGATTTGGAAAGAAGGGGAAACTGTCGCCAAGATATGTGAGACCGTTTTCAATCATAAGAGGGATGGGGGACGTGGCTTATCAATTGGCACTCCCTTCACGGTCGGCATCTTTGCACGATGTGTTCCATATATCGATGTTGAGGAAGTACAATCCTGATCCCTCTCATGTACTGAACATACAAGACATAGAGGTCCAAAGCGACGTGACATACGTCGAAAAGCCCGTCCGAGTGGTGGACACAGAACAAAGGGTATTAAGGAACTGAGCGATCCAGTTTGTCAAGGTGGTATGGGATCGACATGGCATTGAGGAAGCCACTTGGGAACTCGAGTCGGAAATAAGAACAGCTCATGCTGAGCTATTTATGTAAATGTTTGAAACCCTACTTCACTCAATTTTCGGGACGAAAATTTTAAAAAGAGGGTTGTATTGTAACACTTCGGAATCCCATATTAGCAATATTTACGAAATTTGCCATTTTAATTGTGAATTAACAGATATGAACCTTAGATGGGTAAGGTGTTGGATCAATGGCCCAATTAGGACCAACGGTTATGGTATAAGGTTCAATTTAAAGTAAATGGGTAAGGCGCATTTAATTGGGTCAATGTTGCTATTTGGGTCAAAATGCCCAATTGGGATCCAATGGGTCGTGGTTGACTTGGTTGACCACCAAGTGAGTTCAAGCGTAATTAAATGGGGCTGAATTAAAATGGTAATGCAATATATCTATAAATAAGGGATTGTCTAGATGAGGATGACAGCTAAGGCTGAGATTTCCTCTCAGAAAATCAAGGAGTTTTAGTCGAACAAGGATTGTCCTAAAATGGGTAACACGTCTAGATGAGTTTGGATTAGGCAATGACATCTGATTGCCTAATCGAAATAAAGAAGATGTCTAAAAATAAATATAGGTTGCTTGGCCGTATATGAGATATGCACATCCACGATGATGCGCTGAAATTTCTTTAAAAAGGGGTCCTTTCCTTTGTTAAGAGCGATACTAAGGAATTGCTAAATTGAAGGGTCTCAGCATCTTCTAAAGATAGGACCGAGTGGAAGTATTATAAAAGAGAGGCAGCATAAGGAAAAAGGGGCGCTCGGCATACAAAAATCAAGGGAAGGCTTGACGCTGTGTGCTCTGTCAATAAGGAGTTCTCGACAGTGTGCAGAGAAGGAGAGGGCAGCCAGCTGTGGGAAAGATCAAGTAGAAAGAGGAATACATACAAAAGAGGCTACGGAAGGAAAGGATCGGAAAAACAAGTCGGAGAGAAGGAAAACCGGAGGAGTCGCAGAACAGGTAAGTATTTTGATAATTTTGTTTAAAGAGAAGAACCATAGGGTTCGGCCATGGTGTATGGCCGAACCCCATGGAAGAAAAATTAGGGGATGAATATAGTAATTTAATGGAAGGATGAACCATATGGTTGAACCCCATGGAAAGACATTGTTTATTTTATGGGTTTTTGAGGGATGAAAACCATGGAATGTTACGAATGTTTTAAATGGGCTTCAAATGGATATATGGTTAAGGACATGGTTCGGCCATTGCATGGCCAAACCCTAATTTTATTATGGCTAAGATTCGAAGCATGAACCATGTATGAAATAGGTGGAAGATCAAGGATTAAAAGGGGGACCAAAGTCAAGTGAGTGAGGTTCAATCATGGTGTATGGCCGAACCCCACTAGGGTTTATTTTATGGACTTGAAAATGGTAATGGATGCAATGGAGAAATTGGAAAGTTAGACATCATAGGGTTCGGCCATGGTGTATGGCCGAACCCCATGAAGCAATTTTATGGGTCAATTATGGATCTAATATAGCAAAATGAATAAAGGATCAAATTAAAGAATGAAGGGATCTATTAGGGTTTTATGCTATGCATGATTAAATAAATAAATGGACCTATGCTTTGGAACCTAAACATAAGGTGATAGGATAATGGCAAGGAGGTAAATAGGTAAAAATAAGGGACCATGGGTTCGGCCATGGTGTATGGCCGAACCCCATGGGGAATATTTTTATGAGACTAGTGAATCAAAGGACTTGAAGAAGGGACCCAAAACCAAGATGGCGAGGTTCGGCCATGTTGTATGGTCGAACCCCACTAAGGAATTTTATGGACTTGGCTTGTTATGTGTGTTAAATGGTTAATGTATGAATGGTTAGATTAATGGAATGTTAGCCATGGATAGAAGAATGGCAATATTGTAATTAAGTGGAAATAATGGACCATGGGTTCGGCCATAGTGTATGGCCGAACCCCATGGGGAAGGTTGGATGGATTTAGGGTTTATGTATGCTAGATTAAATGAATGAGAAGTGATATGATCTTGGACTTAAGTTAAATAAGCAAAAAGGGAACTAAAACCAAAGACGTGAGGTTCGGCCATAGTGTATGGTCGAACCCCACAAAGTTGGGTTTATGGACTTAGATATAAATAGAAATCAAATTGAACATGGTATGATTGATTGTTGTGTAATAAGGTGACGGGACCTCACAAATGGTGCGCGATCGTAGCGGTTGTCGGATTGAGAAGCAAGGACACTTAGTGGTCTTTGGTAGGATTCTACCTCTTTGAAATCATGGGCTTATGTACAATGTTTTTATCTTATTGTAATGAATTTATGTTGTAAAAGATATGTTTCAAATGTGAGTTTTAATGCTATGTTTACACTGTAAAATAATATGTGTTTCATTAGCATCTCATGCATGGCATGGGGTGAAGGATATGTAACCAGATGGGCCACACTCCGTCGGGGCATCCGAAAGACCAATGTAGGGATACTTTGATGTGCATTTCCCATCAAGAAGAAACCGGAGGGCCACACTCATGGGCTTGTAATTTGAGTAGCTAGAATTCGGCATTTAATAACTTAGATAACTTTGCTATGGTCTGAATGATTTATTGGATATTTTAAGTTAAGTTTAATTATGATTAAAGACTTGAAGTACTTTACTATCTAAAATGGAATAGAATTAGGTTCTATTATAATTCCGCAGTTATGATTTTAATCCGCATGTTTATATTGTTATGTGTAAACCGTTTTCATGGACTTAGCCCATGCACTCATAGGGTTGGCTAGTTAAGGGTCGGACTTTAGAAGTTCGGACTTAGCTCGCGTCGTGACGTCCCGGCTTTCTATCATTCTTTTAAAAAAAAATAGACTCTGATTTTCGAAAAGCGAGTGAAAAAGGGCGGGGCGTTATAATAACTTCCCATCCAACTCATTTTACTCAACTCATTCATTTAACTCAACTCACCTCTTTAATTCAACTCATTTTATTCACTTGAATCAACTCAATTATTGGATTCCATTTCCAACTCAAATCAGCCCCAATTAAATTAGGCTTGAACTCACTTGGTGGTCAACCAAGTCAACCACGTCCCATTGGGTATTTTGACCCAAATAACAATATTGCCCAATTAAATGCGCCTTACCCATTTACTTTAAATTGAACCTTATACCATAACCGTTGGGTCCTAAGTGGGCCATTGACCCAACACCTTACCCCATCTAAGGTTCATATCCGTTAATTCACAATTAAAATGGCAAATTCCTTAAATATTGATAACTTGGAATTCCGAAGTGTTACAGAATATGTATATGTGATGTTTTTACTTCTATGTTAATTTTGGTATCAAAGTACTATGTTTCAACTATGGGATTTTAATGCTATGATGTTTATTATTACATAGCATGTTTGCACTTGCATTTCATGCATGGCATGGGAGGGATCAAATGAGGGGAGTCCTCGCTCCATTCGGATTTCTGATAAACAACAGTGGGGAGGAATCCACACTGATTCCAATGGATGTATGATTGAATTGTAACCGGAGTCCACGCTCCGTTTGGTGGGACCTATAAGGCATTCGTGGGGAGAGATATACTGTGTTTGAAATGTAACTGGAGTCCACGCTCCGTTCGGTGGGACCGATAAGGCATTCGTGGGGAGTCATGATAATACCTTGATGTGGCTTGAACATCAAGAGGATACTATGTGATTGTGATATGATTGATTGGTGGAATTCATGGCATATGACACTCATGGCATGGCATTGACTTGCATGGTTTTGATATTATATATATCTATGTGATTTTTATACTAACCCATGTGTTTGACCCTAGTCGGAGTACCTACTGGGCGCGTTGTCTAACGCCCTACTTCTACCTTAGATGATGACACAGGAAATGGACGGAGCGAAGGACGCGATCGGAGCCAAGCTTAGAAGCTTGGATAATCTAATTTCATTTTATTTAATTTTATTCATAGACAATGTAATTTGAGTAGCTAGTATTTGGGACTGTTATAACTTAGACTATTTGCTATGGTTTGGATTTTAATTTTGGACATTTTAACTTAAGATGTTTATTATTAAGTGATGGACTTCATTGCTATTTAAAATTGGATAGGATAGAACTCTATTATAATTATGCACTATGTTTTATTCCGCATATTTAGCCTTAGTACGTGTGAACCGTTTTAGGGGACTTAGTCCACACACACGTATGGTTGGCCAGTTAAGGGACGGGCTTTGTAAGCTCGGACTTAGCTCGTGGCGTTACAGTTGGTATCAGAGCGTGTAACGCTCCACCCTTTTTCACTATGCTTTCCGAAAATCAAAGTCTATTTTTTTTTTTTAAAGAGTGACAGAGAGCGGGACGTAACGACGCGAGTTAAGTCCGTACTTCTAAAGTCCAACCCTTAACTGGCCAAACCTATGTGTGCATGGACTAAGTCCATGAAAACAGTTCACACATAACAATATAAACATGCGGATTTAAATCATAACTGCGGAATTATAATATAAACTAATTCTATTCCATTTTAGATAGTAAAGTACTTCAAGTCTTTAATCATAATTAAACTTAACTTAAAATATCCAACAAACCATTCAAACCATAGCAAAGTTATCTAAGTTATTACATGCCGAATTCTAGCTACTCAAATTACAAGTACATGATATCTTTAGCAAAATAAAAACTAAAGGCATCCAAGCTCCTATGCATGACCCTTTTCGCGTTCATCGTTCCCCTCGTTTCCTGTATCATCCACTAGGGTAGAAGTAGCACGTTAGAACAATGCACCCAGTAGGTATTCCATTTAGGGCTAACACATGGTTAGTAGAAAACATGCATATAACATAATAATAAATCCATGTAAAGACAATGCCATGACATGTGTCATATGCAATGAGTCTCACCCATCATAAACACATGTAAGTACCCCCATATAGGTCTTTCGGACGCTTCGACGGAGTGTGGCCCCTCCGGTTACCTCTTGATGGGATTCTAATCATCAAGGTACCCCACATTGGTTTTTCGGACGCCCCGACGGAGTGTGGCCCCTCCAGTTACTTATCCTTCACCCCATGCCATGCATGAGATGCTAATGAAACACATTCTATTTTATATTATAAACATAGCATTAAAACTCACAATTTGAAACATATCTTTTACAACGTAAATTCATCAAAATAAGATAAAAACATTGTACATAAACCCATGGTTTTAAAGAGGTAGAATCCTACCAAAGACCACTAAGTATCATTGCTTCTTAATCCGGCAACCGCTCACGATTGCGCACCGTTTGTGAGGTGCCGTCACCTTATTACACAACAATCAACCATACCATGTTCAATTTGATTTCCATTTATATCTAAGTCCATAAACCCAACTTTGTGGGGTTCGGCCATACACTATGGCCAAACCTCACCTCTTTGGTTTTAGTTCCTTTTTTGCTCATTTAACTTAAATCCAAGGTCATATCACTTCTCGCTCATTTAATCTAACATACATAAACCTTAAGTCCATCAAACCTTCCCCATGGGGTTCGGCCATACACCATGGCCGAACCCATGGTCCATTATTTCCACTTAATTACAATATTGTCATTCTTCTATCCATCGCTAACATTCCATTAATCTAACCATTCATACATTAAATCCATAAATCATTCCCCATGGGGTTCGGCCATACACCATGGCCGAACCCATGGTCTATCATTTTCACTCTTATTTACAATTTTACCATGGTTTCCATCACCTCATGTTTAAGTCCAAAAATTGATCCATTACATAGATTCATGATTCATAAAATAAAACCCTAATCATTCCCTTCATCCCTTGGTTTGGTGAACCATTCATTCAAAATATAAATAGACATATTAGATCCATAATTGACCCATAAAATTGGTTCATCAAATCAAGATATAAAAACCAAATGACCCATTTAAAAATGGTTCATGGGGTTCGGCCTTACACCATGGCCAAACCCACGATGTCCCATTTTCCAATCTCCTCCTTTAATTATTTAAAATCTTTAATCCATAATATAAGTCCCTCCACGGGAAATTTAATAATAACCTTAGGTCATCCTTTACAATCCCAAAGTCCATCAACATAACTTCCATTTTAAACATTTTAACATCATCAACATCCATCTATGAATTTCCATCCTTTAAATCCATTATAATTCACTAATATCATTTCCATGGGGTTCGGCCATACAACATGGCCGAACCCTATGGTTTATTACTTCCACTTGAAAATCATTTAGACCCATATAAATTCCTTAATAACTTTTCCATGGGGTCCGGCCATACAACATGGCCGAACCCTATGGTTCATCATTGAGTCTTTAGCCATAATAAAATTAGGGTTAGGCCATGCAATGGCCGAACCATGTCCTTAACCATATATCCAATTTAAACCCTTTTAAAAACATTCATAACATTCCATGGTCTTCATCCTCAAAAACCCATAAATTAAACAATGTCTTTCCATGGGGTTCGGCCATACATATGGCCGAACCCTATGGTTCACCCTTCCATTAAATTACTATATTCTTCCCCCAATTTTCTTCCATGGGGTTCGGCCATACACCATGGCCGAACCCTATGGTTCCTTTCTTTAAAAAAAATTATCAAAATATTTACCGGTTCCTCGACTCCTCCGGTTTTCCTTCGCTCCGACTTGTTCTTCCGATCTTTTCCTTCCTTAGCCTCTTTAGTATGTATTCCTCTTTCTACTTGATTTTTCATACAGCTAGCTGCCCTCTCCTTCTCTTCACACTACCGAGAACACCTTATTGACAGAGCACTCAGCGTCAAGCCCTCCTTGATTTGTGTATGTCGTGCGCCCCTGTTGCCTCTCTTTTATAAATCTTCCACTCAGTCCTATCTTTAGAAGATGTCAAGACCCTTCTATTTAGCAATTCCCCTAGTATTGCTCTTAATAAGGAAAGGACATCTTTCTCTTATCATCATGGATGCACATATCTCACACACGGCCTAAGCAATCTATATTTAACTTTAGACATCTTCTTTATTTGGATTAGGCAATCAGATGTCATTGCCTAATCCAACTCATCTAGACGTGTGGCCCATTTTAGGACAATCCTTGTTTGACTATAACTCCTAGATTTTCTAAGAGAAAATCTCAGCCTTTGTGGTGTATGCGTGTGTGTCACCCTCATCCAGACCGTCCCTTATTTATACACTTATTGTATTACCATTCTAATTCAGCCCTATTTAATTAGGCTTGAACTCACTTGGTGGTCAACCAAGTTAACCACGACTCATTGGGTCCCAATTGGACATTTTGACCCAAATAGCAACATTGACCCAATTAAATGTGCCTTACCCATTTACTTTAAATTGAACCTTATACCATAACCGTTGGGTCCTAATTCAGCTATTGACCCAACACCTTACCCATCTGAGGTTTATATCCGTTAATTCACAATTAAAATGGCAAATTCGTAAATATTGATAACTTGGGATTCTGAAGTGTTACAATATGTAATAGCCCGAATTTTTGAATCAATATATATTTGGCATTTATTGATTTTAATTTGAATTTTGACATGATGGAATACCAAATGGATCAAAAGTTGGGACAAGGGTCCAAGAATGGTCCAATGGGCCATGGATTGGATGAAATCCATTTAATGGGTCAATGAGGACTAATCGAGTCAAAGATGGTCAAATTGGGCCCAATACTCGTTTGGGGACCCAATGGACCCAATTGAGGTAAGCCTAAGATAAGGAGGGAATTTAATTGGGCCATGGGCCCAATGTCTACTCAATAAACCATGAATTGGAATTAATACAATTAATTGGTCAATGGTAAGTAATTGGGTCAAGATAGTCAATTTGGGTCAAAGGGCCATATGGGACCCCATGGGCCAAGGTAGCTAAGCCCTAAGGTAAATGGGTAAGACAAAATATAATTGGGCCATGGACCCAATGGTGATCCAATTAAGATAAATTAAATAGATTAGATAATTATAAAACTATCTAAGTTAAGATGTATCAAGATTAAGTAACATGGCCAATGGGGCCCACCTCCACCTCACCTATTGAGGTGGCGTGTGGACCAAGCAAAAAGTGGGGCCAACCATCATGGTTGACTTGGTCAACCATGGATAAATTTAAGAAGACTAAGGTGGATTAAGGTAAATTAAATTGATTAAAATTATTGTAAAATGCTCTAAGTTAAAATCAATGGAATTAAGATGACATGGCCAAGTGGGGCCCACCCCCACCTCACCAAGTGAGGTGGCGAGTGGGGTAGGTATAGGTGGGGGCCAACCACCATGGTTGACTTGGTCAACCATGGGTGGATTTCTTAAATAGATAAATTGTATGAAATTAAATTGGATGGAAATTAATTAACCTAAGTGAGGACTTAACTTAATTAATTATGTTGGTTAATTAGGGTCAACAAAGACAAGTCAAAGAGGACAAGGGAGCCATGCTTGGTGGTTGGGTCTCAACCACCACCACCAAAGTCAAGCTAGCCCATGCTTGGTTGGTGAGCAAAAATTAATGGTGGAGTCTAGGTTACTCCACCCACCTCCATCTCCTTCCAAACTAACCCATTTCACTCTAGCTCTCCTCACACACAAAAACCGTCCCCTACCTTGCAAGAGAGAAGAAAGAACTTAGAAAGAAAGAAGAAGAAAAGAGAAGGGGAAGGTAAGCTTTGGGCCACCAAGACCCTTGAAGATTTCTCCCTCATCTCCATACTCTTTCCCTCTCAACCTAACCCTATCTTAGCCAATCCAAACCTTGAGGGCCTCACCATTGATCAAGTTCACCTTGACCGTCCGTCAAGGAGAAGAAGAGAAGAGAAGGCTAAGGAAAGCCCAAAAGCAAAGAAGGGCCGGAGGAGTCGTCGGGTGGTAAAATTTTCTTAAAACAAGATTTTATTTTTTTTAGGATATGGAATCCATTTCTTAGACTAAATGTGGCCAAAAACGTTGTGGGCCATGGATCTAAGATCCATCAAAAGGTAGGATAAGAAATGGATAAAAATGGAGGAATGGATTAAGAAATGGATGAAATGGAAGAATGGAATTGTTAATGGAATTTTTAAGTACTTATTAAGCATAGGAAAATTGGATTTTAATGGATTAATGGGCCATAGGGTTCGGCCTTGTAGCATGGCCGAACCCCATGGTAAATAATGGATGACATTTAATTAAGGTTAGAAGGTTTAAAATGGTGGAGAATGACTTATGATAATTAGTTTTCAAGTGATTTAAAATAGGTGATTTTAAATAGGGTTTAAAGGCATAGAATGGAATGGATGGATGACCATAGGGTTCGGCCATGTAGCATGGCCGAACCCCATGGTGAATAATGAGTAATTTATTAAGATTATAAGGTTTAAAGATAATGGAGAAAAATGATAGATTTAAATGGATTTATTGAGTATAGAATGTGATGTTTAAATGGGATGAAAATGGTGATGTGAATGGATGATTTAATTCAAATGGAGGTATGATGTTTTAAAGAAATCATGGACTATAGGGTTCGGCCATACAAGGTGGCCGAACCCCATGGTTAGTGATCTATGAGGGTTAGGGCTCTTAGATGCTCAATGGTTAATGTTTTCTAAAGTTTGAAAATCAGGAGTATGGTATGTGATTTTTTAATGGGTATTAAAGGATGGAAGTGGTGGATTAAATATTTTTGAATCATGGAGAAAATGAGGAAATGATGGGTGGTGTAAGTGGACTTTAAGTGTGATTAAAGATCCAAGGTAAAAATGAGGGAAAGACATCATGGGTTCGGCCATGGTGTATGGCCGAACCCATGACTCATGTTTTTAGGTCAAGTATGGCTAAGTTATGGTTTATACATGTGGTTAAGCAAATGGAAATTTGGGTAAGTAAATGGTAAAATTTAAAAGGATTTACAAAGTGTATGGTATGGGTTTTTAAAGGGCCAAAATAAATGAAGGTTAGTGATTTTAAAATGGATTATTTTTGGGACAAAACATTAGTCTTTAAAATGACATATGGGATTAAATGTTTTTCAAAATTAAATAATAGGTGGCTGATTTTAGATATGTTATGGAATCATAAATGGGTCTAAGTTATGGATGAAATTTAGACTTAAAATAGACATGAGTGGGTGAATGATTAACCATAGAGGAGAGGAGTGGCAAAACCGTAATTTATAGCCACCTTGAAGAACCATGGGTTCGGCCATGTACCCTATGTGGATTGAACATGGAATTGGATATATTAAGAGGACATTATGAATGATAAAAGGAAATGTATAGATGCTGCGTTTTAGGCTCGCTCATTGGAATATTGGAAATGGCCAAAAATCGGATTTATGTATGTGTTTTAACCAATGGATAATGGGCTAAGTTAAGGACCGATTTTTAATAAACTTGTAATATATTTAAGGATCATTGAATGGATCTAGGGTTATGATCGGTTAGGAACTTAATCATGGATAACGTATAGACTAATTCGGTAAATGTAATAAGGTATCAGGACGTCGCAAACGATACGCGATCGGCGACCGGATTATCGAACGGAAAACGTAACGGAACGCTACACGGTATTAGGTAGGATTCCTACCTTTTTGTAAGCCTTGGATTATGTGTTATGTATGGGTTTTCCTGGATTTATTTTAGTAAGCATATGATTGTTTTAATATGGGTTTTAAGATTATGATGTGAATATTAATGTTTTACTTGACCTATTTGTGGTAATCAAATCATATGTTTTATTGATGAGATTTTTAAAGCCATGGTTTGTACTATCATATTTATTACATGGCATATGGCATCTACATCTCATGCTTGACATGGGAGGGATATGACAAGGGAAGGATGAAATGGAACCGGAGTCCATGCTCCCTCGGGGCTACCGAGAAGTAGCCATGGGGATAGCCTGATAGGCTATAACCGGAGACCATGCTCCGTCGGAGCGACCGAGAACCAAACATGGGGATATCTTGATGTGATTCACCCATCAAGGGGGTACCATAAGGAACAACGGAATTCATGCTCCGTCGGGGCGACCGAGAAATAAGCATGGGAACACCTTGACGAGGCCCTACCGTCAACAGGGATGATTTGTGATTGCTTGTATCTTGACGAGGTTTTGCCGTCAAGGGGGATATGACAGCATGATGGTAGGGATGATGGGTGGGATTCATAACACTGACACCCATGGTATAGCATTCATTTGATGGTTTTTCATTATAATATTTATCTATATGCTTTGTTATCACTAATCCATGTGTTAGCCCTACTCGGAGAACTACTGGGCGCGTTGACTAACGCCCTACTTCTACCCTAGCTGATGACGCAGGAGACGGAGGAAGCGATGGACATGACAGGAGCCAAGCTTAGGAGCTTGGGAAGCGCAGTCTTAGTTTATTTACGTTTACATTTTGGAGATGTAATTTTAAAGTAACTTAACTTGTCGGGTTGTATAAATTTACATTTCTTGCGATGGTTTGGACGTTACTTATGGACAATTACATTTGGTTATATAAGTATGATCATAGGGGCATCTTGGTAATTTAATGTTGTATCTTCCCTTCTATCTAAAAATCGGTAGGATAGACTCTATTATCATGTTCCGCAATGATTATAATCCGCGAGCTTATTTCCTACGCGTGAACCATTTTTGTGGACTTAGTTCTGCGCACGCGTGGGGTTGGCCAGTTAAGGGTCGGGCTTTAGAAGCTTGGACTTAACTCGCGTCGTGGTGTCCGCGCCCTCTCTCACTCTTCTATTTCAAAAAAAAAAATAGAGTCTGATTTTCGGAAAACGGGTGAAAAAGGGCGGGGCGTTACACAATACAACCCTCTTTTTAAAATTTTCGTCTTGAAAATCGAGTGAGGTAAGGTTTCAAACATTTACATAAATAGCTCAGGATGAGCTGTTCGCTTTTCCGACTCCAGTTCCCAAGTAGCTTCCTTAATGCCATGTCGATCCCATACCACCTTGACAAATTAGATCGCTCAGTTCCGTAATACCCTTGACAAACTGGATCGCTCAGTTCCGTAATACCCTTTGTTATGTGTCCACCACTCAAACAGGATTTTCGACGTATGTCATGTCGCTTTGGACATCTATGTCTTGTATATTCAGTACATGAGAGGGATCAGGATTGTACTTCCTCAACATCGATATATGGAACACATCGTGCAAAGATGCCAACTGTGAAGGGAGTGCCAATTGATAAGCCACGTCCGTCATCCTTCTTATGATTGAAAATGGTCACACATATCTTGGTGACAGTTTCCCCTTCTTTCCAAATCTCATGTGTCCCTTTCGTGGCGAGACTTTCAAGAACACCATGTCCCCGACTTCAAATTCAAGGAACCTCCTCCTCTTGTCAACATAGCTCTTCTGATAACTTTGCGCAACCAATAGATGCTGCCATATCAACTGTATATGCGTTGTAGTCTCTGCAACCAACTCAGGTCCAATCAGTGCAGGCTCACCGGCCTCTGTCCAGCACACAGGTGATCTACATGGTCTACCATATAATGCCTCAAATGGAGCCATCTGGAGGCTTGCCTGGTAACTGTTGTTGTACTAGAATTCTACCAATGGCAAGTGATCCTCCCATCCACCCTTGAAATCTTATATGCATGCTCTCAGCATATCCTCCAATGTTTGTATTGTCCTCTCAGACTGCCCATCAGTCTGTGGATGGAATGTTGTGCTAGTCAATAGATCTGTTCCCATGGCCGACTGCATGCTCTGCCATATTCTGCCGGTGAATCGAATATCTGTGTCAGACACAATAGTCCGAGGAATACCATGTAATCTAATGATATCCATGATATAGCGCCGACCCAAAGTCTAAGATGAGTCTGTCATCTTAATGGGAAGAAAATGTGCAGACTTGGTCAGTCAGTCGACCACGACCCATATCGCATCGTTGCCCTTTGAAGACCTTGGTAACCCTATCACAAGATCCATGGAGATGTGCTCCCATTTCCATTCCAGCACTGGAAAGGGTTTGAGTAACCCTGGTGGCTTTTGATATTCCGTCTTAACCTGCCGACACGTTAAACAATGAGCCACAAATTCTGCCACATCCCTATTGAATCCGTGTCACCAGTAATGTCTCTTCAGGTCGTGATACATCTTAGTGCTGCCCGGATGAATAGAGAGTTTGGTCTGATGTGCCTCAATCAGTAACTCTTTTCTGCAGATCTTAGGCACATATATCCTTCCTCAGAATACAATACCCTATCCTGGTCGTAACTCCCATTCTAGTATGACTTCACCAAAAGACATCTTGGCCCATATCTTCTCCACTTCCGGGTCTATCCGCTGTTCCTGTTCAATCTTAATAACCATGTTGGACCGTATGATCAAATTGTACATACTCCCATGGTTATTGATATATAAATTGAACTCTCGTATGGTATTCAACATCTCCCATTCTGTCCTAATCAAACATGTCACTGATGCATGTGATATGCGGCTGAGGGCATCTGCCACCTTGTTCGCCTTGCCAGGGTGATAACGAAGTGCGTACTCATAATCCTGCAGATATTCCATCCATCTGCGTTGCATTAGATTGAGCTCTTTCTAATCAAACAAGTACTTCAAGCTCTTATGATCTGAAAACACTTCAAATTTCTCACCATGTAGATTGCATAGCAAGACAAACTGAGAAACTCCTGGTGGCACTCTGCCATCGTCATGGTACCTTGTACCAAAGATAGAAAAGCTTGAGTCTAGCGCTCCTTCTCCTCCTCAGGGAAATAATGGTCCAAGAAGGTAGCTGAGAACTGATCCCAAGTCATTGCAGTCCTCTCTCCTTCCGGAAGAAGTGCTCGGTGCTTCTCTACCACCTCCCACCATTTACCGGCATCATCGATCAGTTGTGATGTGGCCAATAAAATCTTTTCAGCATGACTTGAAATCTTGAGTAGGGTCAGGATCTGAGTGATCTTTTTCAGCCAATTTTCTGCTCCGACAGCCCCTTCTTTCCCTTTGAAATAAGGAGGGCGCTGTTGCTGGAAGTCCCTGCCCATGCTCCCGTCATTGGTCTCGTTGGTGGTTCCATTCCCGTTCAAGTGTTGTTGAAACACCAAAGTGACCACCGCTTGAACCAACTTTTATGTTTTGCTCTGATACCAACTGTAACGCCCCACCCTTTTTCACTATACTTTCCGAAAATTAGAGTCTATTTTTTTTTTTAAGAGTGATAGAGAGCGGGACGTCACGACGCGAGCTAAGTGCAAACTTCTAAAGTCCGACGCTTAACTGGCCAACCCTATGTGTGCATGGACCAAGTCTATGAAAACAGTTCACACATAATAATATAAACATGCGGAATTATAATTAAAACTAATTCTATTCCATTTTATATAGCAAAGTATTTCAAGTCTTTAATCATAATTAAACTTAACTTAAAATATCCAACAAACCATTCAAACCATAGCAAAGTTATCTAACTTATTACATGCCGAATTCTAGCTACTCAAATTACAAGTCCATGAGTATCTTAAGCAAAATAAAAACTAAAAGCATCCAATCTCCTATGCTTGGCCCTTTTCGCGTTCATCGTTCCCCTCGTTTTCTTTATCATCCACTAGGGTAGAAGTAGGACGTTAGAACAACGCGCCAAGTAGGTATTCCATTTAGGGCTAACACATGGTTAGTACAAAACATGCATATAACATAATAATAAATCCATGTAAAAACAATGCCATGACATGTGTTGTATGCAATGAGTCTCACCCATCATAAACACATGTAAGTACCCCCACATAGGTCTTTCGGACACCCCTCTAACGCCCAACCATTTTTCACTCACTTTTTCCCGTAAATTCAGAGTATATTTTTTTTTATAACAGAGTAGAGTGATAGAGCGCGGGACGTCACGTCGCGAGATAAGTCCGAACTTCCAAAGTCCGACCCTTAACTGGCCAACCTTATTTGTGTATGGACTCAGTCCAATAAAATGGTTCACACATAGCAATATCAACTTGCGGAATAAAATCATAACCTGCGGAATCATAACATCAAAATGTGGAATCATAATAGAGCCAAGTTTTATTCCATTCAGATAACAAAGTACGTCAAGTCTTGAATCATCATTATCATATCATAATTATTCAGCAAAATATCCAACCATAGTAAATTCATCTAAGTTATTATAATCTGAATCCTAGATACTCAAATACAAGTCCAGGAGTATCTGGCCGAACCCCTGGAACCGATTTTATGGACTTGATATAGGTTATGGTTTATGGACCTAAGATGATGAACCAATTTTTATAGGGTCTAGTTATGTTCCTTGCTGCACTAGGATCCTATGTCCCCGAGAAACTTGTCGGGTTTAGTCGCTTGAACTCTTTAAGAACTGAGGTGGCTCTCTCCTCTAGGGTACGGATAGGAGGGGTGTCGCATATTTTCAGTTATCTGCTGAAATGCTTCAACCGCCGATCGAACGGCCTCATTGGGTAGGTCACAGGGTGGAAGACTAGTCCTCCTCCCACGGCAGTTGTTAGAGTGAGCGTTGGGTCCTGACATCTGTTATTTACACTTGTAAATATCACTTACCCATTTTAAGGAACTTATTAAAGCAAATCACACAAGTTTGCAAAATTTATTAGAAATTATTTAAATGCATTTCAATTATAAGGGTTAGTAGGGTATGAAAACCCTTCAAAACAATAAGACAAAAGTCAACCCTTACAAAACAGTCTCCCCGATCCCCCGACAAACCCTAATCTAATCTTCCGAAGAAGATCCTGCATCATCCCCAAAGTAAAAGAAGTTGTCCGGACAAGTCGTCGACTTATCCCCGAACACTCCACAGGTCAAACAGGGTATGATCCCTAGTCCTCCAACATAAGGACAATTAGTCCTTGCGCTCCCATGCCCGCGAAGTCCGCAAACAGGGCAGATGACATCGATAGGATAGGGGCAATAAGTGCAGTTGTGCCCCTCCTGATTGCATAATTCGCACATATAGTCCGAATACTCCTCCAAAGGTGGAGTAGCCGAAGTATATTCAGGCGAGCCATTCTCCCCTACAGACTCCTCTGGATTTGGGACATCTCCCACTTCCTCTTCAGGATCCGCCCCAACATGAT
Source organism: Chimonanthus praecox (assembly GCA_022113865.1). Lineage (NCBI taxonomy): Eukaryota > Viridiplantae > Streptophyta > Magnoliopsida > Laurales > Calycanthaceae > Chimonanthus > Chimonanthus praecox. The sequence continues at coordinate 33,784,231 of CM039087.1, forward strand.
ACTCGGGTGAAGCTACTTCCTCTTCCTCATTTCGTGCAATTTCATTGACAAAGTTTGGAACACTGGAATCAGAAAAAACCAGGTCGATCGGATTGCTAGGGGTCCCTCTGTCCCAAAGTTCGGTGTACTCTACATTGTTTGACATGTCTGTATCACAAAAACAGAAAAATGTCAAAACAATTGCAGTACTAAGCCAAAAACAAGTCTAATCAGGTTGTAACCCATCACAGTCCTAAAGTTTGAGCCGAAGCTCTGATACCAAGCTGTCACGCCCCGACCCGAAGGGTAGGCAGGGAACGTGACTGATTTTTTTTTTTAAACTAGACCAACACAAGCATTCTAACTGGGCCGGATCAACAGTTGGGCTCATAGGTCACACATGATCTCAACATATGGACTCAGACATGTACCATAAGTCTACCCAACAAATAGACACAAAGAATAACACATAACATGATCACATAATTCCAACCATTGAATTTTCATTCAAACACCATCAGAGTAACTAAAGAAACGTAGTAGTTTTCAATACATCACATTTAAACAAAACAAGTGCCACACCCGGTACTTTACAAAAGAAAATGGTTCCAAGAACCATAAAGCAAAGATGAGGGTATTCCCCTCGGTGGGAATCCCCAAGCAATGCCGCAGCTTATCCACCCTAAGCTTGAAATAGAGTGTTCTCCTCCTCGGGTTCATCTCCTGAAAGGTGAGTGGGGTGAGCTAACTAGCCCAGTGAAGGAAATATAATAGTGCAGTTTTAAAGTAAACAACAGGTTAGCAATAATCAACAGTAACAATCTTTTATCTCATACTTGATAATAAATTCACAATATCAAGTAAAGTCTCATCATCATTTCCATCATTCCATCAGTTTTCCATTACTGCATCATCCAACGTAACACCTACCGACTATGCTGAGACCATTGTATTAAGTCCCGATACGGTCAAAATACATCCTTGCAAGTACATCTCCGGCTCTCCCATAGCCGATACTGGCACCCTCAAGCCAGTAACTGTCGACACCCATGGTCCAGTAGACGTAAACCATCTCCCATATGGCCGATATTGGTTCAATAGCCAAGGGCACGTGGAAGCAGTATTACACATTTCATATGATCAACATCATAACATCTACCAGCATCATAAGCACTCTTACCATAGTGCGTCAAGTCTAGGCACATGAGTGGGTTCATCAAATCTGAAACCACTAATTGCTCAAGATCCATCTCAAATAACAAAACCTATTTACATTTTAACTGCAAAGTTAGGTTCCCTCACCGTATATGTGTGGTTTCGTTGTCTCTGTTCAAACAAATAGACAAGTGCACAATCAATATACATAGCATCAAATACATACACACAAGTAGTATTTCGAAATCCCATTTTCCAAAAATATCCAAGGTATATGGAATTGAGTCTCCTAGTCGGTTTCTAACCTTTTTAAATTACAATAATCCACAGGATAATATAATAAAAAAGTGCTCAGTCCAAAACTCATATTGTCTTCTAGGCATTGACCAGATTGACTTATTGAGTTAGGTCTAGATTCTCAGGTTACTTCTCTGTTGCCTTTTGGATAGGACCAAATCTGACATTTTGAGTAAGGCATCGAGGTCACTCAGTGCCCTACAAATATAGCATCGGCTTGAAAGTGAGATCACTCAGTGCCCGACCAATAGAGTCGGCCTGGAAGTGAATACAATAGTATATACACTATAGTAATAAGAAAAGAGGGTTAGTACATTTTTAATTTAACAAGGGGTACTAACATCACATGCAATCAAATAAACAAACAGTAGCATTTTACAGTAAAAGACTGGGTCCCTCGGAACAAGCCTCGGAACCAGGTACTGTGGCTTCGGATCATCTGAGCCACACCTAAACTAGTCCCTGACCTCAGATCATGGGTCTGACTTCGGATCTTCCGAAGATCGGGTCTCGGATCATCCGAAGTCCATCCGAACCGAAAAACAGAGAAAAATAGGTCTCGGTGGGTCTTTGCACTTCGGAACATCCGAAGTGAGGCTCGAATCGTCCGAGTGGGGTTCGGTCCTTCCGAGCTCTGTTCGGATCGTCCGGCTGAGTCAAGCTAGCCTCGGGTGCTTCTGGACTTCGGGTGAAGCTCGGAACGTCCGAAGGGTGTGAAGCTCAGACCGTCCGAAGATCAAGTCTCTGACAGTCCGAGAGTCGTCTTCCTCACTGTCTGCACCAGCAGACAGTGACGGTAGTGTAATGGCCCGAAATTTTTAAATCAATATTTATGTGTTATTATTTCTTTTTAATGGTGGAAAATAGAAATTTGATGGAATAAATGGTGAATGGATCAAAATATGGACAAAGGCCCAACTAGGGCCCAATGGACTATGGATTGGATTTAAGTTTACTTAAAGGGTCAAAGATGGTCAATTGGGCCAAGGATGGTCAAATTGGGCCCAATACTCATTTGGGACCCAATGGATCAAGGTGGTGTAAGCTCTAAGGTAAGTGAGTAAGAGGAAAATGTAATTGGGCCATGGGCCCAATGGTGATCCAATTGGTTGGAATGGACTTAGTTAAATTTAAGTCACCTAAGTTGGTGGTGGAATGGCCAAGGTGATGTGGCCAATTGGGACCCACCTCCACCTCACCAAATGAGGTGGCATGTGGACCAAGGATTGGTGGGGGCCGTCCACCATGTTTGAATTGGTCAACCATGGGTAGATGCTTGAAGGAGTTTAAGTAAATGGAATTAAGTTAAAATGGGAATTAAATTAACCTAATTATCTAATTAATTAAATGTTTAAATTATCCAAAAGGGTGGTCAAATGGTCAAAAGGTAGAACACCAAAAGCCATTTATCTATAACACATAAAACGTTGGGTGGTGGTTTATCTCAACCACCACCATGAATCTTAAAGCATAAAGCATAAACCATTAAAGTATGAAAAATATCTTAAGCCATCAAAAAAAAAAGAAACGTTGGCTAGTTGTCTTGGGTCATAAAGCATGAGAAATATCTCATGTGGGGTGGTTGGGAGAGTTAATGTAAAGTATAATTAAAGCAACCCAAAGAGATAAGATAAGTTTTTATCTTATTCTCTCCATTTCACCCTCATCTCATTCTCTCCATCTCTTCCACTCTCTCATGGCCGTCCCTCATCTCTAAGGAAGAAAAAAAAAAAAAAAGGAAAATTTGGAAGAGAAGAAAGGGTTAAGCTTGGGCCCTTCACCTCAAGGCCAAGGAAGCTAGACACCTCTTTATCCTCTCCTCCCTTCTCTCTCTCAAATCAAACCCTATCATGGCCAAACCCAAGCTTGGGGGTTTTCACCATTGATCAAGCATTTTAGCCAACCAACAAAGGAGAAGGAGAAGAAAGAAGGTTAAGGAAGCCGACGGGAGTAACGAAAATCGGAGGAGGCGTCGGATCGTAAGTATTTTCTAAACAAGAGATTAAATTTTTCTTAGGGTTTAAGAGATTATGAAATCCATTTCTTGGATTTAGAGGTGGCCAAAACATCATGGCCTTGGATCTTAAATCTATCAAGTGAAAGGAGGAAAGATGGGTTAACCCTAAATGGGTAAATTAGGGTTAAGAAAAATAAAAATGGATTAAGGACATTATGTAAGCATGGTAGGGAGTTATTTGATTTATTAGGGTTTATGAAGAATGGAAGTCATGGAGGATGGTTTAGGGTTTTAGGTTTATTGATTAAATGTGGTTAAGTTTAAAGGGGTTTTATAAGAAAAATCATGGAAAGAGGGTTTATGATTTTTAGGGTTGTAAATGAGTAAATGTGTGTGATTTTCTTAAAAAAGGGGTTTAAATGAGGAAATTCATGAGGCATGAAAATGGATTTCATGGCCTCAAGAGACATAGATAAATCATGGACCATGAACCATGGGTTCGGCCATGGTGTATGGCCGAACCCTATGGTGATCAAATGGTGGATTAATAGTTATGAATTATGGAAAATGATGGAGAAGATTAACAATTTTTAAATGGACTTTAAGCATTGTAAATGAGGTTTTAAAAATAAAAACTATGGAAAGATTTTATGGATGGAATGTTGTGGAACCCTATGGTGATGTAAGAATGGTTTTGATGGGTGAAGAGATGGAAAAAGTGATTAAGAATGTTGATAGATTGTATGGATTTTCAAGTATAACATATAATGTTTAAAGGCGTGGAATTAGGGATGAACCATGAACTTCATGGAGGGACTTGTGATAAATTCAAATGTGTAACAATGGACCCAAGAAAAATGGGAAAAAGACACCATGGGTTCGGCCATGGTGTATGGCCGAACCCATGGCCCAATTGTGAGCATTTTGATGGGTTAAATTGGAGGGTGAATGATGTTTATGGCCTCCAAAGGGTATGAATGGATAATGGACTCAATGTGGTTTAAATACATGAGGTAAACCCCATGGGAAGATTTGATGAATTGGGTATTTTGAAACCATGATCCATTGTATGAACCATTTAAAGGGTTAAGTATGGGGTTTTGTATGGGTTTAAAGGAATAAGGGTTAGGTTAATAAAAGGACTAATTTTATGATCACATAATATGGTTGTTGGGTCATTAACGGGCCTAAGTTATGGATCATTAATGGGTCTAAGTTATGGATCCATTATAGACCATAATGTATATGGAAGAGGGAATGAATTATCCATGGAAGGGTAATGGCAAAACCATAAATATTGGTCAAAATGAGGAAAACCCACTAAGACATGATGTATGGGCTTAGAAATGGTTAAAACATGGACTAATTGTTAATATGTAATAAGGTACCGGACATCGCTAGCAGTACGCGGATCGGCGACCGGGTCTATCGGGCGGAAACGAAAGAAAGAACGCTAGTCGGTATTTGGTATGATTCCTACCTTTTTGTAAGCCATGGATTGAGTGATGGTTTCTTTGAATTAGTTTGGAAATTATATGGTTTGTTTTAAGATGGGTTTTGGATTTAGTATCATGTGATGTTTTCCTCTAATTTATTTTGGTAATTATGTGGTTGTTTTTAAGATGGGTTTTGGATTTTGGTATTATGTGATGGGTTTCCTTTGATTTATTTTGATAATCATGGCCTTGTTTTTAAGATGGGTTTTATGACTATGAGTTACATATATGACATGGCATATGGCATCTACATCTCATGCATGGCATGGGAGGGATATGACAGGAAGGATGAAATGAAACCGGAGTCCATGCTCCGTCGGGGAGACCGATAAACAAGCATGGGGATATTTCATATATGTATTATTATACCTTGATGAGGCTTTGCCATCAAGGGGGACCTTTGTAATTATGATACCTTGATGATGGTTTTCCATCAAAGGGGATGTTGTATTTATTGTTATACCTTGATGATGGTTCTTCCATCAAGGGGGATGCCTAGTGTGGATCGCATCTTGATGAGGCTTTTCCATCAAGAGGGTCATGGCACGATGATGGTATGGATTTTATTTGGAACACTATGTATGGTTGAAAAAGGGACATTGTACAATGATGATGAGATTGATGGGTGGGATTCATGACATATAACACCCATTGCATGACATTGCCCAAAGTGCATGGTGTTATTATAATATTATCTATATGCTTTGTTATCACTAATCCATGTATTAGCCCTACTCGGAGTCCTACTGGGCACGTTGTCTAACGCCCTACTTCTACCCTAGCCGATGACACAGGAGATGCCGAAAGCAAAGGACGAGACGGGAGCCAAACTGAGGAGCTTGGGAAGGCATGCTAGATGGTTTACTGATGTTTATTTTGGAAAATGTAAATTGAGTAATTAAGTTTGTCGGAATGTAATAATTTAGCTTACTTACAATGTTTGGATGTTATTTTGGACATTATTAGTTTAAGGTATGTTAGTAATTAAATGAATGTATCTTCCCTGTTATCTCCAATTTGTAGGATAGTCTCTATGGTAATTTCTGCACTTATTTAATATTCCACAAGCTTACGTCTACGTATGAACTGTTCTCCGTGGACTTCGTTCCACGCACACGTAGGGTTGGCCAGTTAAGGGCCGGACTTTAGAAGCTCGGATTTAACTCTCGTCGTGACGTCCGTGCCCTTTGTCACTCTTCATTTCAAAAAAAAAAAATAGACTCTGATTTCGGTGAAATGGGGCGGGCGTTACAGGTAGACACTGTATGAAATACTAATCGGAAACAGTGGGTTTTTAGGATTCGTTTTCCACACCTAGCCGGTCCGATGGACTCCTCTGGGAGTCCTCTTTCCATAGGGAATGGTTTAAGGTTTTAATACTCAGCAAGCCGACGGATTTTAAAATGGAAAGCACACTGATACAAGAAACCTATGGTTTTTCTTTAAACTTCAAAATCATTTTACACACCCAAAACTTAACCAAAACTGGTTTTTCTTGATTCTATCCCGACTGAAATTTGAAAAGGAACACAGTGGTTACCTTCACTGGAGTTCCTGGGCTAAAAATCTTATTTTTGAAAAACTTTTCCTTAAATGCTTACGGCTGGTAAGAATAGGGAAGAAAGGGGTTGGCTGGTCTAGTTTTCAAGTAGCAGAGACAGAGACTGAGAGAGGGAGAAAAGAGAATAATAGAAATTATCTGGGAGTTTGATCTGCTGAAGAGAGGCCCAATTTATAGAAAATTGGCCGGAAGAAGTGGTCGTTGAGCCACTGCATGCAGCTGCGGCTAATGTCCGCAACAGTAACCAGAGAGTTTGGGTTAGTTGTAGATCAGCCCTCCAACAGTTTCCATTTTACAAAAAGGCCCCTTGTTTGATAAAAACTAGATTTTTAACTAAACATAAGATTTTGAAAACTCAAAAACTTAATCCAACCTTACAGATAAGTTGAGTTTTGAAAACCTTAATCACCATAAAAATTTTAGGATTTAACTCTCAATAAAAATCATTGATTTAAAATAAAACCATAATTTAACACTATTTACTTAATTAAACAAATGTTAAATAAAACAACTTAAAACCTCATTTTGGGGTTTTAAAGAATAACTAGACCATACTTAAAATGGTCTACCATACTACACTTGTTTCAAAATTTATTTCATCTTCAAAACCATTTAAAATAATTATTACTCCCTTACGGAGTTTTGACGGGCAGTTTTTAAATACCATTTTCTGAAAATAAAATTATTTTAAAATCAGAATTACAAATCCTTTATTAAGGAGAACATTATCATCAAATAATAATCACATAATAACATAATTTATAAAAATAACAACAAGAAGCAGTAAATTACCATTTTGCCCCTCCAGCTGGGCGAGCTGGATCACTGAGCTTTCGAGCTCGGATTGGGCCACACCTGGGCTTTCCTCAAAGCCCTAACCGTAATCTTCGAGATTAACCAGTTAAACAAGATTATTAAGCTAAAACACGCCTAATCTGGGTCAGGGTATTAAAGGAACTATCAGGGTAAATAACCAAAAATATGTAGGCATGAAGGTTCAAACGATCCAAAAATGGCCTAAATCATATCCTAAGCTTCATACGGTAATTTCTTTGTTTCAAATAAATTCAAAAAAAAAAAAAGTGTACTAACTCAAATTTGATGGCGTTCTCAGTAATATGACCAAGATCGAAGAATAATGAGATCAACAACGACTTAATGCGCTTAAGAATGAACAATTGATTGACTTAAATCCCTTATAAAATTTGAAAGGCTCTAAAGCTTAATGGGTTAAGTCTCCACTAGTATTCTTTCGTTGGCTACTAGACTCGTGTAAATTTTTCTTTCTCCAACTAAATTTAACATGGCTTTGTAAATTTTGTTCCGAATATATCTATAAAAATCCTCTCGAAAAAGTGTGATATAAAATTTTTTATTTACCTATTAATGCTGAAAAATCACTTAGACTCAACAAATCTCTTTTTTTTTCTCAAAAGGGATAGTCTCAGTGTTCACTTACTCTTCGTTTGATTGATTTTCTTTTTTTTTACTCAAAAAATTTTAATGGACTCAATTTTTTTTTTTATTGGACTCAATTAGTGTATCCTATTTTGATACCCCCAAACTTAAATTTAACATTATCCTCAATGTTTCTTAATCTACAGTGATCAAGTGCAAATCAGAATTTTTTTTTTAATAATGTTAATTAGGGTTCAGGTGTATTTAAAAGGGTTCACTCACAATGGACTTAAAACAAAAATCTAAACTAGAATGACTCTAGGCTGACTGACACAGCAGTTGACCTAAGATTGTGATTATGGTGATTTAGGTGACTTGGGTGGCTCTATGCAGGGAAGAAATGGTATAATGGAATGTAGATCATTGAGAAATTGAGGGCTTGCAAAATATCTTGCTTTTAAGTACGCTCCCAGTTCTACATATCTGGTAAATTCTCATGGATTGTTCATGTCATAAGGAGGAAAGTCCTGGATAGGATTCTCCTCAAAGCTAGGATATACCTTATCATTCCCCTCAACAATTAGGTTCTTGCCACCTTTGGTCAGACTCTCCTCACCATGGTTACAACGATTGGGTTCTAATGTAGATTCTAACATTGAAATTGTCATGACCCCACAGACTCTACTATCGTCCCCCATAGACCCTACTATCGTCCACAATGGATTGATGATTGACAGGATGTTAACAATTTGGGACTCAATTCTAACCAATCGCTTGGTCGAATCGCGTCTCCAAACACTCATTTTCACCAAAAAGGACAAAACAAGACCAAAAGAAATTCAAACTAAATAAATGACCTAAAACTAAAAATAAAAACCTAAACTAACCTAGGTAGCTAAACTGGTTCCTAATCTTTTCTCTAAAAATTCTAAATCTTCAATTAAGAGTTTAACCATAATCATGGCCAGGTAAGTTCACATGTAAGTGGAGGAGCACTTGGCAATCTGCTAATGTTCCACTTATCCTTAGGTTGTTTATACCTTGCTGACAAAATTAATCCTAGACACCATGATTGAAGAAAAACTAAGATTGGTGATAAAAAAAATTAATTGAATTGAAGATTTTCCTAATGAGTATGAAAGACCCTAAAAACTAACTAATGGTTGCTACTTTGATTTTACTTTAAAGTGCATGAACCATTTTTATTTACTAATATATATATATTTTTTTTTCTATGAATGCAAACCTAAATCTAACAATGCAAGATACATAAGCAAATATGCAAACAATTAAACAAATAATCTACATTAATGCATGAGACTAGCAACCTAAATGCATGATCAAAATAAATATGCAATATTTTGTTATTTTTTTAAATGCAAAATAAATGCAAGCACCCTATTGAAGAGCTAGGTTGGTAAATAATTTAATTGCATCTTAATTTTGTATTTTAAATTAAGTTAAAATTATTTAATATTTTTAGATTAAATCCACCATCTTAATTAAAATTAATAAAATTGTTAGATTCTATACTTAAATCTATAATGTTTTTAAATTAAAACTAAAATTCATAGAATAGAGATTTCTTAATTTATATAATTCAATGGTCTGCTTTTCACGGATATATTTTCCTAAGTTCCGATGGATTCGACCTCGCACTCAATTGCAATGCTATCTAATGGTTCGTGCACTTGTAAGTTATAAATTTAAAATTTACACAATAAAAATCCATCAAATTAATGAATATTAGAATTTCAAGTACAAGAGTAGTCAATTAAAGTCCAAAGGTGTTCGATGATTTTTTTTTTTAAATTAGAAACCGTAATTGGAAACCTACTGGTCTTAAATTAGAAATTTTCTAACTTTAGAAACTATCTAAAATTAGACACTTTCCAAAAAAAATAATTTCTAAAATGAGACAATTTTAGAACAGTTCCATAGAGAGAAGTTCCAAATTTAGATCTATTTTCTAAACATAGAACATGATTAAATTGGATTAAAATTCTAAGATTAGAAATTGCTAAAAATAGAAACTAAGTATTTTTGGAAGTTTCTAAAAATAGAAATCTCCAAAAATAAAAAATTTCTAAATTTAATAGTGATTCCGAATTTAGATACTCTCCTGATTTTTTATTATTTTTTAGAAACTTCTAAATAAACTAACCTTCTAAAATTAGAGTTTATAAGAAAAATAGAAACTTATAATTTTAAAGAGTTGCAAAAAATAGAAATTTTCTAAAAATAGCATTATTTCTAAAAATACATGATTCAATGGCGATTTTTTAAGTTCCCCGGCAACGGCGCCAAAAACTTGTTATACAAATTTAAAATTTATAACTCGCAAGTGCACGAACCATTGGATAGTATAGCATTGAGTGCTAGCTCGAACTCATCGGAACTAAGGAAAAGATATCCGTGAAAAATATATCATTGAATTATATATTTTTAGAAATTTAAAAAATCATAAAGATATATTTTAAACATGGGATTAATTCTCTAATCTGAAAAATCTAATTTTAATTCTCCAAAAATAGAAAAGAAGCCCAAAAATATGAACAACATCTAAAATTAGAAATTAATCATTCAATAGATCTAATTTTCATGGAAAACACAAAGTTCATTTAATTTCAATTAAGATGGTGGAATTAATCTAAAAATTATAAATAATCGTAATTTAACTTAGAATACAAAATTAAGATGTAATTAGTTAATTTACCAACCTAATTCCACAATTTTCAAGAATTTGAATTTATAAACAAAAGAAAACAAAAATAACATCTAAATTACCTATATACATATTTACAATGGAACTGGATCAAAGAATTAAGGAGGCATTATCATCCAAAATTTAATAATAAAATAATGGCCTATAACATGGAGCTCACGTAAAATTTCATTCTTATTCAAGTATTTCATCAAATTAGTTCCCTAATTAATCTGAACCTTAGATCTACATTAATCATGCAATTTTCGATCAAACTATTTCATTCATTCCAAAGAACCTTAGACCTAGAATAGTAATGTTAATCAAAGATCTAACTATTTCATATGTCCAAATTAATTACCAAGGGAGGAGTCAAGAACTAAAATGATTCAAACCATCATAATAAAAATCAAAATTTGAAAAACCATAATTTTAATAATCTCACCTTCTTCTATTAATTAAAACATGGAATTTAAAATTACAAATCAATGAAATTTTGGAATAAAGACATAAGAAAAATACAATGGAAATCAAAATTTACCAACCTTAGAACCCAATGTGGATTGCAAATCCCACAGTTTTTCTTCTTCTCTTCTTCCTCTCCTCTCTTTTGTACATCATTTTCTTCAATGTCCAAGTTCAATTTTCTCAATGGGAGAGGGATAGTATTTATAGATAAAAGGAGATGGAGTGAATGGCTTGAATTCAAAGATTTAAATAAAGTAAGGGACACTTGAAGGGCTGATATGGTTCTTGGAATGGCTTAAAGGAGGTAAGGAGGTAAGAAAAATTAGTAAATTCGTGTAAGGAAAGCGGGTGCAAAATTATGCTTTTTACACACGTACCACCTTGAAGTTCAGTTGTTACCTATTTAAATTTTGAATTAAGAAAAGTCGTAAACTAAAAAGTTGTAGCTTTTGAAGTCTTCTTTTGACCTAAAAAGAATCAAAGCAATCGAATATTGGAGTAGAACGTTATGACCAAAATATTGAAGCTGTGTCAAACCTTCCTTCTTTTTCTCCCCTTCTTATTTTGTTTCTTTTACCTTAATCCACTTCCCAAATTCGAAAATCCTCTTATATTGGCTTGTAAATTTCGAATTTCCTCATATATATCTTGAGATGATAGAAAATAGACTTCACACATGTGGATTTCTTCATGAGCTTTTCTTAATGGGCTTTCTAAAATATGAAAAATCTAATAATTAATTTTACCACTTATATTAAATTCTAAAAATGTACTAAATTAATCCAAACTCTCATAAATGGATTTGAATTAATTAGTTTACAAATAAAACCCCTAAAATTGTGGTAAAATAATTATTAAAAATTTTAAAACTTTTCAAAAATATCAACTTATGCCAATAAATTGCAAAATTCACCATTTGATTTCCCATATCTTGTATTTTCCTATAAATCTTGGAAAACCTCCAAAATCCCATTAAACATATCTTAAAACACAATAAGGGATAACAAGTCCAAATGAAAGGGTAAAATAGTCATTCTTCTGTGCTCATCAACTATCATGTTATTCTTTCAATATGTAAAGCCACTTATTGTGCAAAGTTGTCTTCGCCTTAGGTAAGTAGTGTAACGCCCGCCCCATTTTCACCGAATTCAGAGTCTATTTTTTTTTTAATAAAAGAAGTGACAACGGCGCGGACGTCACGACGCGAGTTAAGTCCGAGCTTCTAAAGCCCAGCCCTCAACTGGCCAACCCTACGCGTGTGCGGAACGAAGTCCACGAGAACGGTTTACGCGTAGAAAGTAAGCTCGCGGAATATAATTATATGCGGAATATTATAATAGAGACTATCTACCAGTTTTAGATAGAAGGGAAGATACATCATTAAATTACTAAAATACCCCTATGTTCATAATTATATCTCAAAATGATATCGTCCATAGTGCAGTCCAAACCATAACAAAAAACAGTAATTATTACAATCCGACAAGCTAAGCTTCTTCATCCCATTGCACTCATCTCACTCTCTTCCTCTCCTCCTCCCTCTCACCATCGACCCCATACAAGGAAGAAAGAAGGAGAAGAAGCTTAGAAGAAAGGGAAGAAGAAACTAAGTGTTGGCCGACCATTCCAAGAACCAAACTTGAGATATCTTCTCCATTCCCTCCTTCTCTCCCTCTCCCTCGAAATCTAACCCTACCATTAGTCGAACAAAAACCCTAGTGACCTTACCTTGATCAAGCCCACCATTGGCCAAGTATCAAGGAGGAAGAAGAAGGAGAAAGACTAAGGAGCAAGAGGAGCAAGAGACAACCGAGAGAACAAAGGATTGTAAGTATCTCCAAACACGCTGTTATGGTTCTTTTAAGAGAAAATCGCAAAGGAAGGAGGTACAAAACATGAAATGGAAAGGATTGACAAAATAGTCAGTCGACTGAATCTCTGATTCAGTCGACTGAACTGATAATGAACAAACCAGAAACGAAGTTCTGGGAGTTTCAGCCGACTGAATCAGTGATTCAGTCGACTGAACTGGTGATAAACGAATCAGAAACAAGTTTCTGGGAATTTCAGCCGACTGAATGAGGGATTCAGTCAACTGAACTAATGGTGGCTGAAAACAGAAGGAGTTTCTGGGAGTTTCAGCCGACTGAATGTGATGATTTAGTCGACTAAACACAAACTTCTCGGATAAGAAAAGGTTATGGAAGTTTCAGCCGACTGAATGTATGATTCAGTCGACTGAAGGGTTGCTTATTAAACACGTAAACGGATGGTTGATAGTTCAGCTGACTGAATCTATGATTCAGTCGACTGAAAGTAAATTGGTAGAACAAACAGACAATCTGATTCAAAGTCAGCCAACTGAATCTGTGATTCAGTCGACTGAACTCCTGATTCAGTCGACTAAATTGAAGAGTACGGTTGGAGTATTTTTCAGTGGTCGCTGTTAATCCGGTAGGATGAATGGAGATTATGTTAAGTTAAAGGGGCTGAGTCTAATGATCCTATGTATGTTAGACATAAAAATCGGATACATTGCGAATGATTAAATGAAACGGATAGATGCTGTGTTTTAGGCTCGCAAATCAGAATATTTAAAATGACCAAAATTGGATTTATGGATGTATTTTAAACCACGGAAAAGAGGCTAAGATAAGGGTTGATTTATGATAATCTTGTAACATGGTTAAAGGGCACTAATAAACCTAAGTTATAATCAGTTAGAGGCTTAATCATGGACAAGTTATAGACTAACTTGGAAAAATGTATAATAAGGTATCGAGGCGTTACAAACGGTACGCGATCGGCGACCCGGAGTATCGATCGGAAACGTAACGGGACGCTAAGCAGTATTCGGTAGGATTCCTACCTCTTTGTAAACCGTGGATTATGTTTATGTGATCGTTTCCATATTGTATTTCGGTAATTATATGGTTTGTTTTATGGATTATATTTTAAAGGCTATGGTTTATATATTAAATGCTATGGATTATATTTCCAATGATATGGAATTTATGTTAAAGATGTGAAATATATACATATACTACATAGCATAATGCACTTACATCTCATGCATGGCATGGGCGGGAAAATAAAGGAACCGGAGTCCATGCTCCGTCGGGGCGACCGAGAATCAGGCATGGGGATAGCTCTTATGCTATAACCGGAGTCCATGCTCCGTCGGGGCGACCGAGAATCAGGCATGGGGATATCTCTTATGCCATAACCGGAGTCCATGCTCCGTCGGGGCGACCGAGAAGCAAGCATGGGGACATCTTGACGAGGATTTGCCGTCAAGGGGGATATGACATTTATGATGATGTGGATAATGGGTGGGACACATGACATAGACACCCATGGCATGGCATTCATCATATGATTTTATTATATTATTATCAGTATTGTTATCAGTATGCATGTTATCACTAACCCATGTGCTAGCCCTACTCGGAGTCCTACTGGGCGCGATGACTAACGCCCTACTTCTCCCCTAGCTGATGACGCAGGAGACGGAGGAAGTGGTGGACGTGACGGAAGCCAAACTTAGGAGCTTGGGGGAGCGACTACTTTAATTATTAAAGTTTAATTTTGGGAAAGTTGTAATTTAAGTAACTTAGTTTGTCGAATTGTAATAATTTTGGATTTCCTACTATGATATGGATCTCATAGCAGTACACTATCATTTTGAGACATAATTGTGAACATGGGGGTATTTTGGTAATTTAATGTTGTGTCTTCCCTTCTATCTAAAGTTGGTAGGATAGTATCTATTATGATGTTCCGCATGTAATTATATTCCGCGAGCTTACTTCCTACGCGTGAACCGTACTCGTGGACTTCGTTCCGCTCACGCGTGGGGTTGGCTAGTTAAGAGCCGGGCTTTAGAAGCTCGAACTTAACTCGCGTCGTAGCGTCCGCGCCCTCTCTCACTCTTCTATTTCAAAAAAAAAAATAGACTCTGATTTTCGGAAAATGGGTGAAAAAGGGCGGGGCGTTATACATTTAATCATTCATAATGTCATCTTAATGCACCCAAGTTCATGTCCAACCATGGCCGAACCTATGGTTATTCAATGTGGCCACTAATTACGGTTTTGCCACTAGACTTCCATGGTTTAATCATTCACTCATCCATGTACATTTTAAGTTCAAAACTTGATCCATAACTTAGATCCATTAATGACCCAACAACCACAACATGAACCCATTAAAATCATTCCTTAACTTAACCTAATTCCTATTAATTTAAGCATATACATAGACCCAAATTTTTAGCCCATCAAATGGTTCATAAATGGACCATGGGTTCGGCCATACACCATGGCCGAACCCATGATGTCTTGTTCCCCATTTTTCCTTGGATCCTTTGGCACATTTTAGATCTACCACAAGTCCTCCCATGAGTGGGTTTACATCATGTATTTAAATCACCATTTTAGATTATCATTAAGTATACTTTGGGTCCATCAAGGCTACAAATATTCCCCATTTATTTTATGGTTCCCAAAATACCTAAGTCCACCAAAGTCTCCCCATGGGGTTCGGCCATGCAACATGGCCGAACCCATGGTCCATGTTTTATCACTATTTTCATCCCTTTAAAACATTAAATACTATACTTAAAAATCCATTTAAAATTATCAACTTTCTCCATCATTTTCCGTCCTTTTTACATCCATTAAAATCATTAAATATCACCATAGGGTTCGGCCATACACCATGGCCGAACCCATGGTTCATGGCTCACCTTCATCCACCACTTTTGAAGCCATAAAAATTCATTTACATCTCCCATGATTTTCTCATTTAAAACCCCTTTAAAATCTTTCCAACATTTAATCATTTACAACCCTAAAAGTCATAATCATTCTCCATAGTTTTAAACCCTAAAACCCCAATTAAATTCATCCACAATTTACCATGGGGTTCGGTCATATAGTATGGCCGAACCCTATGGCCCATCAATCCATTCAAAACCCATGTTTCCATGCTTAATCCATTTAATTCCATAACCTCCTTAATCATTTTATTTTTCTTAATCTATCTCTTCCATTTCATCCATTTCTCATCTTATTATTGGATGGATCTTAGATCTAAGGCCCATAACATTTGTGGCCACCATTCATTCTAAGAAATGGATTAATATATCTTAACCTTTAAAAATAATATAAATTCTTGTTTAAGAATTTCTTACCACACCGACGACTCCTCCGGCCTTTCTTTGCCCCCGTCGATTCCTTGGCCTCCTTTCTCCTTCCTCTTGATCTTTGGTCGGCCAAGATGCTTGATCAATGGTGGAACCCTCCAAACTTAGGATTGGCCAATGTAGGGTTTGCTTGAGAGAGGGAGAGGGGAAGATGATGAGAGGAAATATAATAGACCTTGATCTTAGGGTGATAGACTAAAAATTTCCTTTCTTTCTTCTCTTCTTTTTCCAAGTTTTTCTTCTTCTTTTTCTTTCTTAGAGATGAGGGACGGTGGTGAGAGGGAATGAAGAGATGGAGATGAGAGTTGTTTGGGTGGTAAGGTGAAAACCATCCAATCTTTGGTTTCTTAGGCCACACACCTCCATGATGGCCTTCACCCACCAAGCATGGGCTCCTTGTCCTTGGTGGTGGTGGTTGAGACCAAACCACCACCAAGCCAACGGTTTGGCCTCTTTGGGAGGGAGTGGTTTGGTCTTCCTCCCTTTGACCACTTGACCATATGATGAGAGGTATGGGTCCTCATACCTTGAGTGGTGGTGGTTGAGATGAAACCACCACCCTAAGTCATGGTTTCCTTTGTATTTCCTTGGGTGGTTTCAATGGGATGAAACCACCATTTGACTTGCCCCTTTGACTTATTTATTTGACCCTAATTTGACTAACCTAATTAATTAAATTAACTCCAGGTTAATTAATTCCTTTTTAATTTAATTCCATTAAATTCCCTTTCTAAGAAATCCACCCATGGTTGACCATGGTGGACGGCCCCCACCAACACCTATCTTACCCGCCACCTCACTTGATGAGGTGGAGGTGGGCCCCATCCGGCCATGTCACTTAAACCCCATTAATCTTAACTTAGATGTTTTAAAATAATTTAATCAAACTTAATCTACTTTATTCCTCCTTAGTCCTCTTAACTTACCCATGGTTGACCAAGTCAACTATGATGGTTGGCCCCACCTTTTCCTTGGTCCACACGCCACCTCACTTGATGAGGTGGAGGTGGGCCCCACTTGGTTATGCTATCTCATCATTAACTTAGGCAGTTTAATTCCAATTCAACCCATTCCACTCAATTGGGTCGCCATTGGGCCCATGGCCCAATTAAATTATTTTCTACCATTTACCTTAGAGTTTGAATCAATTTTTGATCCATTGGATCCCACATGGTTATCGGGCCCACTTTGACCATTATTGACCCTTCAGATGAATTCCATCCAATCCATGGTCCGTTGGACCATACTTGGGCCCTTGCCCCTAAATTTGGTCCATTTAACATTCCATAACATCAAAATTCCAATTAAAATGAATAAATGCCATATATATGTTGATTTAAAAATTCAGGCTATTACAAGTAGACCAGATCCCATGTCTCGTATGATGTTAGGGAATTCATCACATCATCCATGGCTTGCTCCCACTTGTTCTTGGTCTCAAACTACAAAGCCTTTTCATAACATTCTGGTTGACCATTATTAGACAGAAACAAATAATACAGAGACTGACAGTAATGAATTGTGAATTTACTAACCCTTGATGATTTCCTTACAGGGATAGGAATCTTAGGTTCTGCTTGTAGATTTTCATTTTGAGGAACATGCTTGTTATGTATCTCTTCAAGTTCTACAAACTCAGTGTATTTAGTTTTCTCATCTTGTTGCTTTGGCATATGCTTATGTATGACAGTTTCATTAAATACCTAATGATTTTTATTTTTTATTTTTAGCATCCCAAATTTGATAACCAAAATCATTAAGGCCACATCCAATGAATGTGCACCTTCGAGAGTTACGATCAAGCTTTGTCCTATTTTCAGCAATATTGTGAACATAAGTGATATAACCAAATACTCATAAGTGGGATATGTTTACCTTTTTTCCAGTCCATGCTTTCTTTGGCAATCCACCATCCAAGAGAACTGAGGGTCCTCTGTTGATCTGATATATTATAGTGTTTTCAATATCTGCCCAAAATTGTTTAGGCAGTCCAACATGGATTGTCTTGCTCCCGGAACGTCCCAGTATGGTTCTCTTCATGCTATGAGTTACACTACTCTATTGTGGCATTGTAGGAATCATATTCTGCCTCTTGATTCCATAGTCGTGCAATATTCCACAAACTTCTTGTCACAATACTCTTCCCCATTATCTATCTCAGATACTTCAGCTTCAGACTTGTTTCATTCTCAACCAAAGTTTTTCATTTCTTCAAGACATAAAATATTTCAAATCTATGCTTCAAAAAATAAACCCACTTAAAAAAAATACAAAAATAAAAAAAAAATTTAGTAAAAAAAAATTGGAGGACTTCCCTTTCATGTAAAACAATTGAATTATGGGAAATTGAATTAATATGCTAAGATTTTTTTAGTTTAAGTGGGGTACATAGCATAAATAAATGGGTTAAAAATAACTAAATTACCTAAATATCATTTTTAAATTTGGTTGGATTCAAGTCGGAGGCCTCTCTACGCAACCTAACTTGGATTTATTTCGAGTCAGGTCACGTCTAAATATATGCATGACCTGAAATTAGTTTCCCATTAAAAGGAAGGACAAACATTGTTTGCTCTTGTCTACCATCTAAGTGTTAGAAATGTATGCATGACCTCAATCTACTCTTTAATGCATTTATGATAAATAGTAGGATCGCTTTAATACCTACCTATTCTATCAATGTAAAAGAAAGTAAAAATCTATAAATGCAACTCAAGTTCGCTATAAAATTTAAAGAACCTAAACTTTACTTGAGTTCTTGAAATCAAATATTGATTATATTTTTACATTACAACAAAAGGAGTTCTTAAAAGCACTATTCATGATGCGAAGGGACATAGTGTTTTTATAATAGAGAATACTAGTATAATTTCTACGAGAAATAGACAAAAAGAGAAACCGGATATAAAAATATTAGTGTTCTTGTCCATTTT
This sequence comes from Chimonanthus praecox, assembly GCA_022113865.1. NCBI lineage: Eukaryota > Viridiplantae > Streptophyta > Magnoliopsida > Laurales > Calycanthaceae > Chimonanthus > Chimonanthus praecox. The sequence continues at coordinate 33,803,385 of CM039087.1, forward strand.
TCATGTGAAAAATTAATATTTGCAGATAATTATTTATATCATGACCTCTTGTGAATTAAATCACGAAGGCAAACTCATTTGTGACATGCCGACATTGAATACACACAACAAATAGTCAGTAGTAACACTCAGCAATTTGAATGCTGTGACAATGACAGTACTACTAGGACTACTCTGCAAGACCAGACGTGTATCTAACACCGGTTGCCGGCAACCAAAGGTTTCCATCAATGAATTGTGCTACTGTAAAGTTAGTGGCCTCGTTTGCATTGTTGATGACATGAAAACCTGGCCAATTGACTCGGCCACTCAGACCCGCTCCTGGTCCGTAATTCAGATACTCCGCATAATACAGGGTGGCGAGGGCGAAGTTCCCTTGCCACTCCAGCCACCCTTCTGGCCTTATCAACCCTCCCATGTACGACTGCATGAACACTGTCCTCGACAACTCTTTCCATGGCCGCCCGAGATACGTTTCTGTGGAATTGGGCAGGTCCTTGTCAGCGGTGATATTGCAGTATTGGATCGAGAAGCCAGTGTTCTGATTTGGGTCTTTACGGCCTTGGGCAGTTATGGAGTTTTTCTGGTTGGGAAGGGGTGCGCGTGCTAGGATTTGGCAGTTTTGGAAGACGACTGCACCATTGCCGAAGATGAAGTCCACTGTGCCTGAGATGTCGCATTCACGGTAGAACTGTCGGAGCGAGTGTGCATAGAGAGTGTCCTGGTAGCCATGGATGCCACACCGATAGAACACAGAGAGGTCGGAGTCGGAGCGGAGCGCCACTGCCTGGTGCTTCTCTGGCCCAGCTGTGTTCTCGAATGACATGTCTCGGGCTATGAATCCCCGGCCGGAAAGCGCTGCATTGTAATTCATTTCCATAAAGCATTATGCGCAGAGAACTAAAGAAAATTCTTGCCTACAAAGGATTGGCTCCTCTCAACTATTCATAAAATGATATCTTTTAAACTTTTTTATTATTCAAAAAATACCTAGTTTTAGTATATTTAAAATTTCAATTACATAAATTAGACTTGTTCACGATATTTATGTACCACTTTCTTAAAATTCAATAAATATGAATTAAAATTGGGAATTTCATTCGAAATTTGAAAGTTCACTCCATCACAATATAAATATGAATGTTAATGTGAATGTGAATGTAAACATGTTGAATTTGGAGGAATCTGCTTGGTGCTTTTGATCAATTTCAGTCTCATCATCTTCATCACTGAGATTTTATGTTTTGAGAAAATTGTCCATCAGCATCGTCTGCCTGGAATATACCTCCTGAGAATTTCCCTGGGTGGGAGGTAAAAATAGCCCTTGTATGTTCAAATGTGGCTGCCTTTGAGGAAATTCAAAGTAATTTTTACTTTTCATATATTTTAAAATTCATCAACTATATTAAAATAGAATTTATTTTTAAATTTATTTAAGTATGATATTTTCTTTATAAATATTCTTTGAATTCAATAAAATTTATAAATATACTGTTAACTATAAAAATATTTTGCTCAATAATTCATTTTTATGACCTAGTATTCAATAATAAATTTATTTCAAAATAAATCTTTATATTTAAATAATTTAGAAAGTGCATGACCTCAAAACAGAACTCGGTCGATGGTACCGAATCAATCTCAATTAGGTCCAAAAGAATTTTACAGAAGGTAGTATCCCATATGGAACCGAATTGTGTTTATTCAGAGGACCCATAATGCCACGTGTCATAATGCGTTGAGCATCTGTCTGTATTATTTAATCAAAGTATTCTCAGAATTCATTGAATTGGTTGATATAATGAAATGAAAATCATTAATTCGTCTAAATCAAAGAAAATAATATAGATACCTCGGGGGCTTTTTTTCGCTTTGTGGGCTTTTTTTTCTTTCTTTTTCTCTTTATTTATGATTTGAGCTCATTTTCGTATATGTCTTGGGGTTTTCTTCGGTTTTTAATGAATCTTATTCAATCATTAAAAATAATAATAATAATAATAAAGATATCTTATCTCCTCTTTTGGAAAAAAAAAATAATTATCTAAACTTTTAAAATTAAATTAAAAGTTTTAAATTCAACTTATACATAAAGTTATATGTGATATTATATTTACATAGAATTAGTCTCGAGTCTCAACTTCGATATAAGTTACGATATTTATATTATCTAAAAAGCCCTATTTATATACAATTAAGTTCTCTTTATTCTAACTTTTTGATAAAATGTATCTGTATCAATTACAATTTAGAAAGAAAACATTAAAAATCTACTGTAAGGAGGTGGTAATTATTGATCAGCTGTAAGTTAAGAGTATACAAGTAAACAAAGGAAAAGGCAGTGAGGTGATTAAAAATTCAGGGAAATGTTTACCCAACGTTGCAGACCGAAAAGTCGTCCAGCCATCAACAAAGTTTCGATTACCCGAAATAAGGGTAGCACCCATGCCGTCGCCAATCATCATCAGATTCCACTTCTTCTTCGTTATATCCACATTCTCTCTATACACCCCTCTCTTTATGTATATCACGTACCTGCGCTCACTGTAGTCCGGTGCTGCCGCCACCGCATCTGCCACCGTGGTGAAATTGCCACTTCCGTCGGCAGCCACCGTGACGTCAATCGTAAAATTTCCATCTTGCACCAGCATCTGCCGCTCTAGGTCCCTGACCCAAGTCGGGAATTTCCGTCCGCTGTCTGCCGTTGAGGCACGGGACTTTTGGATAGGTTGCACCATCTTCAGAATATTGGTGATGGTGGCAGTTATCCGGTGGAGGCTTTTAGTGATAAGGGACTTGAAGATGCCTCCTACTTCGCCAGTGCCTTCCAGTAATCCATCAAGGCACGTATCCTGATTGCTTAACGCCGCGCTAAGCCAAGCCCGGAGGTCCGATGCGTTGTTCATCGAGATCTGTGACCATTGAAGCTCGTCGGATGAGAGGTCGAGGAGCTCGGCGCAGTCAATGATGGCGGTGGCAAGGCGAGAGTGGTGGAAGGCGGCGGAGAATTTGGAGAGAAGGTCTGCAGCTTCGCGCACTTGGTCGAGGGCTGTTTTGATGGATGATGAAAAGTCGGAGTTTGAGACAGACAGGCATTTGGAGGGGAAGTGACGAGGTGGGAGGGAAATGGAAAGCGTGGGGAGGAAAAGGAGTAGGAGGAATGACAGCCACACTGACCTCATTAGATGAGAGGATTTGAACTCAAATTTTTTTAAATGATCATACAGACTTTCAAACAGAAATTATATACGATTCAATGGAAGAAAAAAAAAATCATCAAATTTAACTAGATATAAATATTATAGAAAATGCTGAACAATAACAAATGTGAAACTCAACAAACTATTGTATATAATTAACAGCATAAAATGTGGCTCTAGAAGTGAGACTACCGCAAGGTTCTCTCTCTTGTTGGAAGGGTTCTTCCCTGCTCAGCTCTGGTGAGTAGTGGAAATAGAATGTATATGGAAAGGAGTGGGAAAGGAATGAAGGGTTAAGGCAACGGATCGACACCTCCCAGTTGCATCCCCCGGTTTCTGCGAGATTCTTTTGTAATCAAAAGCATAAAGAAATGCCGGAACAAAGTGCGAGTGGCCCTAGACTCCTTTTCCTGTACGTGCATCTTCTACTGTGTTCGACTGCATTGTATTTATACTTACGTGTGGCCGTAATGGTGAATAGGTGCACAGTGTAACCCTTCAGAATAAAGGACATTAATTAAATGTAGCAGGCTGGGAGTAGGTTTTACCGTTAGCGAGAGTCCCGTCGTACAGACACCAGGGCCTCTATTTTTTAAATTACATTTAATCCTTTTATAGTGTCTGTTGATGTATAATGTATATTCACTGTAAGATTGGTAGTGATGATAATTTTTTATTTAATAAAAATTAAAGACTAAAATAATAAGAAAATTTTATTCTTATAATTTAATTACTCTAGAATAATGTTTTCATTTATTTATTTTTTATTATAGAAAAAAATACATTCTTTAAAATAAGAACCGATTTTGATACATCAATCAATTGACAATTTTTGTCTCATAGGTGTAGTTCAATTGGTTAATATCTCGCTTTAAGAAGAAAGAGGTGTCATGTTCAGCCACTATGGCCTAACTTGGTGCACTTTAAGGACAGTGGGTATCATCCGTGAAGATTTTATGCTGGGTTTTCCGCGGTTTCTCACACGTATATTCAAAAAAATTGACAATTTTCATTTATATTAAGAAGAGCAGGAGCAAAACCAACAATTTTAGATTATTAATGATTTGAAAGCTAGACTCATATATGCTCGAGTACAACAATCATTTTCTCTTAAAATCAAAATTTTGTTTACATTTAATTCTTAATAGTTTTTTTTAATTAAAAGTAAATATATTATTCACCCAAAAGGAAAGATAAGAAATAAAAAGAAAAGGAAAACGCCCAAAGCAACATTAGGAAATTAAAGCCAGGGCATAGCAGGGCCTGAGAAGAATAAAAGAAAACACTTAACCGAGCAGTTGGGGCATGACAAAAGACAGAAGAAAAAAGACACCCACAACTGAGGAAGGGGCGCTGCAGCAAGACAAAGTCGAGGAAAGTTTAGGATGCCCCCATCTGCCAAAATATTTCTCAGACAAGAGAAACCTCTTATGTAAAACCTGCTACACTGATGCTGTAACGACCCGTCCCGCTACGAGTACGTTAAACTGTTACAAAATCTCAAAACACCAATCTAATTCTATTTCAGGGGCATTTTTTTTTTTTCAAAATAAAGGGGAGATACTGCCCTCTATATTCAAAGCAACTATGGGCGACCCACCATTAAACCAATAACCAATAAAGCATTAATCATAATCGGAAACGATAACATCATTCCATTATTACATTCATCCAACTTAATGAATCCAATACATTAATAAGTCTCCAATTACAAAATAAAACCATGACAAGTACAAAGTTGCAACTCTACGCCCAAAGTCTGATTGAGGGTCCCGCCAACCCTTCCTCTATGAAGTACCTGTGAGGCAAGGGGTGAGATCTACATAACCAGTGAGGGTAACACATGCATCATAAGTCATCAAGCATATACTGCACATAATTATATGGACACATCAATGTCTAGGATGTCTACATGCATGACCATACAAAGGTGTGCCCTACCCCTAGCACATGGGCCCACGTCAACCAGGCCTCTAGGACATCCTCTAACCAACCCAATGCAACTCCCTTATGTGCCCAACCGCGATAGTCCACCCATCCACGGGTATGCAGACTGATCCTCAGTCAGATCGGGGTCTACAGTCCTCAACTAGAGCTATGACCCTCTCATGACAACCTGTACACGTACCACGACTAACCCAAGAGTCGGACTCACTAGAGTCCCAAACTGATTACCACACGGGAGTAACCACCTCACCAGTCCTCAATGAACTGCCAACCAGACTCATCTATGGTCTCATCAACCAAGCACCAGAGTCTCAATAGTCAAACCTATAACCTTGGACCCCATATGCTGGTCTCCACACGACTGGTGTATCCACCTCTCATAGGATTCTATAGGTCTTCTATCGAGTTAGCAGGCCGAACTCACTCGTTAGGCTCCCATAAATTCAGGGTGAGTCGACACCCACAACACAAGTCTCAACCATGAACCCCAACGCCATGACCGCGGGTAATACACTACCACATCGCACCACAGGTTGTCCCCACCATACAGGTGTCCTAGCCTGGAATATCTCATCACATCACATCGTACCATCCCTCGACCAATGAGCGCGAGCACATCCTCAGCCTACTCGGTCATTCAGGGAATCACAAACCATACCAGCGGGAGCTGTCCCTCACCGCATCGTCCCTCGACCTAGGTGAGCACCTCCTCAGCCTACTCGGTCATCTAGGGATCACAAACTATGCCAGCGGGAGCTGTCCCTCACCGCATCGTCCCTCGACCTAGGCGAGCATCTCCTCAGCCCACTCGGTCATCTAGGGATCACAAACTATGTCAGCCGGAGCTGTCCCTCACCGCATCGTCCCTCGACTTAGGCGAGCATCTCCTCAGCCTACTCGATCATCTAGGGATCACAAACTATGCCAGCGGGAGCTGTCCCTCACCGCATCGTCCCTCGACCTAGGCGAGCACCTCCTCAGCCTACTCAGTCGTCTAGGGATCACAAACTATGCCAGCGGGAGCTGTTCATCACCGTACCATCCCCCGGCCAATGAGCGGGTGAGCACCTCCTCAGCCTACTCGATCATCCGGGGATCACCTCACCCGTCACACATTCGGGTATCGGAACCGCAAGGGGCTTCTAAGGTTGCCTTGGGTGAACCAGCATTCAGCCTGATGGCTTATCTAAGGTTAACATAATTACTTCCCAATTAGTCCTTATCTGGGAGTCCCAGACACTTTGTTCTCTAAATCAGACCACACCTCTCTCATAGGTGTGTCTGAGAAAAACAAGATAGACTGCCCATTTGATCCATGCAGGGGTACAACTACCCAATTCCAATCACAAGGGAGTCCGCATCCCAACCGCGCATCCACGGCGCGGTCCCACATAACATGCCCACCCTAACTACCCGACAAGCTAGGGGGAGTCTCTAGACCCTGATGTGGCCTAGTACCCATGCCCCACCGGCATCCCACATACGTTAGTTATATGTATGCACAATTAACTCTACATTTACACATGACATTAACATAGTCCGTCACATAATAATCAGGTATATGCATCACTATTTATCACTGGTTGACATGTTAACATCCAAGCATGTTATAACGTCTAACAGTCTAAACTAATTATCATATGATCAAATGATATATTATCAACATAATACATTGCACCATAATCAGACATATACCACTACATATTACATATTCACATGCTGGCATCTTAGCATTTTATCAACCAAAATAAACTACAATCATATCACCACACAATCAATCAATTATGACATTAAATAATCAATTCATATTGCCTCTGCAGGCATCGGATACGAATACATCCGGATGGGGACGCGCCACATAATAGTATCAACAGTTCCCTTGCCGAGTGACACGTAATACTGGGGACCCCCATTCGTCGCATTCCGTACCCGCACATCTGATATAGTAGTAATATGCATAAATGCATGCTAAAAATGGTGATAAGTTCCCTCACCTGTGTATACCCTTGAAATCCAATGCGAGAAAACGAGTCCGCTGGGTAGAAGGAAGTTCGATCTGTTGAAACGAGAGCACAAGGATAAGTAACCAAGCAAAAATGAGTCAAACAAAGTCTGGACTACAAACGGGCCCAAAAGCGAGTCGGGTCCAAACCGAACTGAAGTAGGCCCGAAACTGAAAACTGGGTCCAAAATTGGACCGAGCTCGAAACTGAGCCCGAAACTGAAAATTTGGTTTGAAATCGGGTCGGGCCCGAAACTGGGTCGAAACGGGCCAGGCCTGAAAACAAGTCGGACTGAACTGGGTCGGGCATGAAATTGGGTCGGGCCGGGCTGGGCCGAACCAAGGCCAGCGAGCTGGGTCGGGGCCCCAGGCCTACTGGGCTAAAACTGGGCCTGGTTTGCCCGAACTGAACTCAGTCGAGTCAACTCAGTGACCCGACTGAGTTGGCTCAGCACCCAGTCCAGAAACAGTGAAAAGAGGGAAAATAAGAGAAAGAGAAGAGAAGAGGAAAACCAGGGAGATGAGGGGGATAGAGAAAGAAGAAGATCAAGGAGAAGAGGAAATACTGAATCCGAGTACCTGAAATCGGCGAACACGGCGAAAGGGGGTTGGAAATCCGACAGCTGAAGGCGGGGAGCATGACTAGAGAGGAGGAAGGAGAAGAGAAGAGGAAATCAGCAGAGGAGGCGGCAACAAGGAGGGCTGAATCTAGGGTTTCAGATAAGGAGAGCGGAAAGGAGAACGGCGCTGCAAAGACGGGTTTGGATCGGGAGAAGAGAGAAATCGGAGAGGAGAGGGAAGGGAGTGGGTAGGGGCGGCGGCTGCACTCTAGCAAAAGGGGATTAGGGTTTCAACAAGAGGGAGGAAAAGAGGGAAGAAGGGGAAAGAAGAAGAGAAGTAGAGGAAAGGGTCGCGGCACTGTAGCTGCGGCGCTACAGTGCTGCGGAAATGGGAATAAAGAGGGTTAGGGTTTCCTTAGGGTTTAGGGTTTTGAAATTCTTTTTTTTTTTCTTTTTTTTTTTATACAATAAAAATCTTCAATTTCCAAAATATTTTAGAAAGCTCGAAGAAGTCACGTCGGGGGAAAACATGTGATTTTCAAACTTTTAGTATGAGAGAATATTCAGTAATTTTAAAATTACTAAAGTGCCGTTTGAGTCTCCGAACTCAAAACCGGGCAAACCAGGACCCACCACGGGGCCCACACTCACCCCACTGCTACCAAGACCCTAAAACTCCGAAAAATCGGGTCGGGTCGCTACAGATGCGGTAAGGAGTAGAAATTTTTCTTAAATCTCGTTTGAAAGGAGATGGAATCGATGTGCTTATAAACTCTAAGACCCAAATGTCTATTAGTAATATGGAACTTTACTGATGTTCCTTTTCAGCGTTAAGAATAGAGACAGTCGATTCTCTTCCTCATATAAAATTGAAGATATGAATTCGATCCATTTAAGTGATATATCTACTTTAATACCCTATTAAATAAATGAGAAGACCTTATCTTTAAAAATTAACTTGAAAAGAAGATAAAAATATACTTATAAATCTATATCTCAAATATCCAATATCAATATGGCTGGCCATATAGACACCGCGGATTTTTGCCAGCAGACACCGATTTCCGAAAATTGAGTGGAAATTACCATTCTGCCCTCGCCGCGCGAAATCGTGCAATCGGTGCTACAACGCCATTTTGCGTCGATCGATCGATCTGAGGCGTATACGATCGATCTGAGGCGTATACGATCGATTGATCGATCCGACAGTTCATTTTCGAAACGATCGATTGATCATAACACGGGATTCAGTCGATGCACGATTACATGGGATCGTGCGATCAATCTTAACTGAGAGGTCGACAGTTTGACAGTCGACCTCTCATCTCAAGATCGATCGCACGATTGTATGTCATCGTGCGATCGACTGTGACCCATTCAAAGATTGATCGCACAATCACATCTCATCGATCGATCGATCTTCGCCTAAACAGACAATCGATGGATCGATGAGATGTGATTGTGCGATCGATCTTTGAATGGGTCACAGTCGATCGCACGATGACATACAATCGTGCGATCGATCTTGAGATGAGAGGTCGACTGTCAAACTGTCGACCTCTCAGTTAAGATCGATCGCACGATCCCATGTAATCGTGCGATCGACTGAATCCCGTGTTATGATCAATCAATCGTTTCGAAAATGAACTGTCGGATCGATCGATCGATCGTATACGCCTCAGATCGATCGATCGACGCAAAATGGCGTTGTAGCACCGATCGCACGATTTCGCGCTGCGAGGGCAGAATGATAATTTCCACTCAATTTTTGGAAATCGATATCTACTAGCAGAAATCCACGGTGTCTATATGGCCGGCCTATCAATATACTACTTTATTAGCACTAGAGACGAGAATGGTCACGGCAGTAAAATACTTTATCAACAATAAAGGAGACGAGGATGGTCACGGCAGTAAATAAATAACCATCAAGTGATTGCTTAAATTGTTTGAGGACCTTACTATGGGACAAAAAGCTGTGGATTCTTTTTCTTTTGCTTTATCCCTGCCATCTTGCCCTTTATGGATTGATTTTTACATGAGTGGGCCCATCAAATTTTTAAATTAGCCTGCTAATCAATCTTGATAGGAGTACACTTCACCGCCTGCCTTGATCTACTAGGAATTTCGGATCAGTGAAACCCGTTTATTGTCTGGTCTAGGTCTCTAGTTCTTATGACAATGACAGCTAAGTTCAGACTTCAGTTGCGTCACGCTAGTGAAATGTTTCTTCATGACACTTGAGTAGCCATGTTTGTGAAATACTATCTGACTTAAAGGGTGGGTAGATACCGTGTTTTGCCGTTGAGAGACGTCAAATTTCAAAATATTAGTGTGAAATTATCGGACTTTTAGAACTCAAAGTTATACAGTTTTCATTTATAATTAATTACGAAGTTTATAAAATTTATATCAGATAAATTTTGATATCTTCTTTTGTAAAAATCGATTGAGAAACTGTTTCGTTTGAAAAGTCGAGTCAAATGCACAAAGGTTACAATTAGCAGAAAAGCATTTTCTCAACCGATTTTTACAAATAAAGTATAAAAATTCCTCTAATCTGAATTTTAAGAACTCCATGACTAATTTTAAGTGAAAAGACTATAGTTTTAGATTTCAAAAATCGTATTCAAAGAATTAAGAGAGAATGCTATTTTTCCTTAATTCTTTGGGTACAATTTTTTAAGTCCAAAACTATGCCCTTTTTATTTAAAATCACTTCTGGGTTCATAAAATTTAGAATAGATGAATTTTGATACCTTGTTTGTAAAAATCGATCGAGAAACAAACTCGTTTGAAAATTCTTCTTCAGAATTCAATACATAGAGACTGTTCGAATAATCATATATGTGTCTTCAGACCATGGAAGTTCACATCGGATTTTGAAATCTCGTCTCTTGGCATAAAAACACGGTGTCTAAATGGTCACCGTTAACAAAATTGCTAAATAGTACTGTAGCAGAGATTTTTATTTTAACATATAAAATGTTATATGAATTGTCCTATCGTATTATTCTAGAGTTTTAAAATATTATATAATAAAAAAATTATAGCAAAAAATATTCGTTGCTATCAGATTTTGATTTGTGAAAGAAACGGTGAAATGTATTCAAATTAAATATAATATAGTAGGACTTGATGGCCTACTTTATATCAAGTGTTAAAATTATTATAGCTCTTAGCTTAAGTCCTATAACCTGAGCAGAGTCCCTTCTAAGAGCAAGCGGTGTGGTGGCCATATGGCCAGTTAGCTTGTATATAGTGGCTATTGGTGGGGCCCATACCATTTGTGGTTAAATGGCTGGCTACAGGTAGCAGATGTGTAGTCAGCCACTTTCCTCTCTCTCCTCTTTTATATATATATATATATATATAACTTGTATATAGTTTTTGATTTTTTTTATTTTCTCTTTTTATTTATTTATTTGATTATTTTGGATTTTTTTGTTTTGTTTTTGGGTATAATTTGTATATTAGGGCAAATAATTATTTTTTTCTTTACTTTATTATTTTATTTTTTATACAAAAAATAAAAAATAACTGTTTACCTTTTGATTTTTTTTTCCTTTACATTTGTAAACAAAATATATGAGAAACAAAAAATTAAAATTATTCTGTACAAAAAATTAAAATTTGTAATGTCTTTATATTTATTTTCTTTTAAATTTGTTAAAAAAATGTACATAAAAAAATAATAAAAAAATATTAAAAAGTAACCATTCTAGTTAACACTATACCGTGTGACGAGGCTGGCTAAAAATTATAGCCAGCCATGTCATTAAAAAAAATACTCTTTAATTATATGGCTGGCTACATTTAGTGACATAGCCAGTCATATATGGCCATCCCACACCACTTGCCCTAACACCCCAAAGGCTAAAGGAAGAGAATCTGTTAATATAAAAAGTAATAAAAAATATATTCTAATTTATTATATTATATAGGCTACTATATAGAAGATCTAACAAGAGAATATTTAACAATGAAATTATTTTTAGTCATTAAATTTAAATTCATTAAGATAAATGCTGATATAATATTAACTTTATTGTATTTGAATTGAATGACTAAAAATTAGTTTTAATCTCAATCTTCTACTATAATATACTTTACACCTATATTTCTAATTTAGTGGGACCCCATGGCCAGTTACATGCCCGATATCAAAATTATATTACCTGTTAGTCTGTTACTATAACTAAGATAACAGATATATTTTAGGTTCTAACACCAAGAACCCTTATTTTTATAATTAATTTACTGAAATGCCACAGTGTCCTTGCGACGTCAACCACTATTCTTACAATTCGTTTCAATGTTATCTTCATATGCGCAAGCACATCCGACGGTTCTACCAATAGTTTAAAAAATCAAAAAAAGAAAAAAATTATGTATGTGAGATAGGTTTGACTAAGATTTGCAGTGTCAATAGTTAATCTGTTTTATTAAATTTTGTAAAAGAAACACTCTTAAATTATTACTTGATAGGAATTTGAGTGGAGTGGTTCATTTTGAATTTTAAACTATGGCTCTCCTGTAATTTGTTTGATGACGAGTTTGATAAAACATTTTTTAAAGTTTAATAAATATTATAAAGCATACCAGAACATATTTCAAAAATTAATTGAAAAAACTAATTTATGTTGCCAATCTCTTTGAAATTTTCATAAAAATGAGCTAATTTTGAATACATATTAATTCATCTTCATGAAAATTAATGTAAGAACTACAATACATAATCATTTTACACTTGAGGAATATATTAAAATAAAATTCAAGGAGCACTTTTTGAAGAGTCCACTGTAGAGTTTAGACCTAGTTAGTTGAAAAAATCTACATTTTGTAAAGCATCTACCAAATCAATTTGAAATAAAATGCACAACATTTAATTTTAAAGGAAAATGAATTTAATGATTAAAACAATTATAGTTAATTAATGAGGATGAGATGATACTGTACTCAAGCACATGGGCCCATTCATAATTTCAAATGTATCCATGTAGATTTTTACTATATATGGTTTTCTAAGTGTTGCTGACATTCCATATACTCAAAAAAAATGTCTGAAAGGTTAAAAATTACAAAAATGGTTAAGGAAAATGTAAAATAAAAACAAATAATCATATGCCCACCTCAATACGATGCACATGAATTGGCATCCATTTTGTAGGGATGCAAACACATTAGATTCCGATCATATCTAGGTGAGATCTTTATCTATATCTACATTTATTTTATATTTGTCGAATTAATATTTAGATTTGAATATTTCTGGAAATTAAATTTTTTGAAATTCATTTAAAAAAATAAATTATAGAGTATATAGTCATGAAAAGCAGAAAATTTTAAAACAGTTTCAAAAAATTAGTCTAATACAAATATGACAAGATAATTACAAAAAGGAACCACAAAAATATCAAAATATATATAAAAAAACTACTTTACACAAAATGGTGGAATTTTACGTGACACTACGTCATAATTTCAAATTTGATTGGTAGGTAGGCAATGACATTTAAATGCAATGTCAACCATACCTTAGCATACAATGAATCTATTAATGATAAATATAAAACTTATACACCCTCCGACTCATTTTAGTTGTTCCATTTTAAAATTTTGAATTTTTTAAGAAGGGGCTCCCAAAAGGCTTATGAACTTCTCTTAAATAATAGATAGCTAGAGAGAGAATCAAAATGGTATATGAGACAATTATTTTGGGACAGTCCCAGAATGCAAATCAAACAACTAAATTGAGAGAGAGGGAGGATTATTTATCATTTGAATTAGGGGGCATAGGAATAAGTATTGACTGATACATTGTGTATCAGACGAATATGTAGCGCCAATATACTGCGATGTGTAATAGCCCGGATTCTCAATGCAATAATTATATTGGCTACTATCTATTTTAATTGTTAAAAATTAAGATTTATAGATTTAATGGATGTTAAATAGATAAGAATTGGGGCAATGACCCAAGTATGGTCCAAGGGATCAAGGATAGGGTTAATTCTAATTAATTGGGTAAATGTGGTCAATTGCGTCAAATGCCCAATTGGAACCAATGAGTCAAGATGAATTGATGTTTAGGGTAAATGGGTAAGGAATTGATTCAATCAGGTCATGTACCTAATTAAGATCTAAGGCATGGGATCCACCTCATCAAGTGAGGTGGCAAGTGTATGAGGTGACATGGAAGGGGCATAGCCAAATGGGACCCCAAGTCCACCTCATCAAGTGAAGTGGCATGTGGTCCAAGGTAACTTGTGGGGCCAGCCACCATGGTTGACTTGGTCAACCATAGGTGAGTTCATAGGTGAGTTCAAGAGAGTTAAGTGAAGTGAGTGGAATTAAGGAATTAATTAATTAAGAATGAATTCAAGTGCTTGAGTTAGGGGAATGAGTTTCATTTAAATGAAGTGAGTTGAATGGGTGGTGAGTCATAAGGAAGATGAAAGGACTTAGGTGAGTCAAAGGGGAGGTGGAGGGTTTCCATCTCATGGAAACCCTAGACACAAAATTGTTGGGAGGGGGGAGAATGCCATGTGTAAGCCATGTGCCCTCTTAGTTAGCCAAGGGACACATGGGAAAGACCACACCCTGATGAGGGTGGTTGGGGAGATTAGGGTTAGTAACAAAGGCTCACACCAAAATCCTAGGGTTAACTCTCCTTGAGACAAGTTTCATCTCAGTCACTCTCTCCCTCTCTCTACACCCTCTTTGGCCGATCCACCCTTGGGAGAAAAAGATAGAAAATTCTCATCTCATTCTTCCTCTCTCCCTTTCCCAAATCTTCAAACCCTTGGCCGAACCCTCTTTTAGGGTTTCATCTTAATCCCTCTCCCTCTCTACACTCCTTGGCCGAATACACCTCTAAAAAACCTAGAGACCTTCTTCTTTTCTCTATCTCTCCCTCTCTCCCATTTCAGCACTAACTTGGAGAAACGAAAGAACGAACGAGGAAGAAGAAAAAACTAAGGAAGGAAAGAATGGAAGAGAAAGACGGAACGAAAGAAAACGAAGAATACGCGGAAAAGGTAAGGTTTATATTTCATGTTACTAAAAATGTAAGAAACCAAGGGAACCATGGTTTCGGCTGTAACACTTCGGATTTTCAAGTTATAAATATTTACGGAATTTGCCATTCAAATTATGAACTAATTGATACCGACCTTAGATAGGTAAGGTGTTGCGTCAATTGCCCAATTAAGATCCAACGGATATGTTATAAGGTTCAATTTAAAATAAATGGGTAAGATGTGTTTAATTGGGTCAAGCTTATTATTTGGGTCAAAATGCCCAATTGGGACCCAATGGGTCATGGTTAACTTGGTTGACCACCAAGTGAGTTCAATTTAAATTAAATGGGGCTGAATTAAAATGATAACCCATATATATATATATATAAATAAGGGACACACACGCATAGACTAAGTTTTTCTCTCACAAAATCAAGGAGTTAGTCGACCAAGGTTTGTCCAAAAATTAATTATAGATTGCATGGCCGTGTATGAAGATTTGCATATCCAAGAAGATGTCCAAAATTAGATAGGTTGCCTTGCCGTGTAGGAGTTGTGCGCAATCCATGAGATGCGCCAAAAGGAGTCCTTTCTTTGTTAAAAATGGCACTAAGGCAATTGCTAATTGAAGGGGCGCATGGCACCTTCTAAGTTAGGACCAATTGGAGATTAATAAAGGAGAGGCAGCAAGGGGCGCACGACAATACACACAAAATCAAGAAGGTGTTCTCGGCTGTGGCAAAGATCAAGAAGAAGGAGGAAAAGGCTAAGGAAGAAAATGATTGGAAGAGCAAGAACAAGCGAAGGAAAACCGGAGGAGTCGCGGAACTGGTAAGTAGTTTCGATAATTTTGTTTAAAGAAAGGAACCATAGGGTTCGGCCATGGTGTATGGCCGAACCTCATGGAAGAGAACTGGGAGATGAATATAGTAATTTTAATGGAAAGGATGGACCATAGGGTTTGGCCATGGTGCATGGCCGAACCCCATGGAAAGACATGGTTTAATTTATGGATTTTTAATGATGAAAACTATGGGAGTTTGTTAATAAATTTATATGGGTTTAAATGGTTTAAGAGAAGTTGATGAACCATAGGGTTCGGCCATGATGAAGGGCCGAACCCTATGAAGGAACATTGGTTATGTTTTATGGATGGTGTTGTTAAATTTAATTTGATTTATGGGAGGAAAAGATGAATCAACATGGTTGAACCTCATGTGAAAGGTTAATTATGATTTATTTTAAATGGATTTATGGTTGATGGTTTTTAGATGCAATTAGATCATGAAAACCATGGAAAGGTCTTAAGGAATTTTTATTGGATGAATGATTTTTAAGAGAAGATTAGGAACCATATGGTTCGGCCATGGTGTATGGCCGAACCCCATGGAAGATGGTGATAATTTAGAAAGGTGTTAATGATGGACTTTTGGATAAAAAAGGAAGGAACCTTGATTTATAGATTCAAGAATGGGAATTGATAAAATTGGAAAGTTAGACATCATAGGGTTCGGCCATGGTGTTTGGCCGAACGCCATGAATCAATTCTATGGGTCAACTATGGATTTATTATTGTAATTAAATTAAGAAGGAGGATGGAACAATGATATCATGGGTTTGGCCATGGTGTATGGCTGAACCCCATGAACCAATTTTTATGGGTCATGTATGGACCTAATATGATTAAAGGAATGGAGGGTTTTATTCATGGTTCTATGGTTGTGGATCATTGGTGGATCCATGTATGTAATGTCTAAATGAATGGACCTATGTTTTGGAACCTAAACATAAGTTGTTGGAGGTAATGGCAATATTGTAATATAGGCTAAAAATCAAAGATCATGGGTTCGGCCATGGTGTATGGCCGAACCCCATGAGGAATGTTTTGGTTATGGATTTGAACAATGGCAATGATGTAAATAAGTGTGAAAATGATAGACCATGGGTTCGGCCATGGTGTGTGGCCGAACCCCATAGGGAATGATTTATGGTTTTAATGTATGAAGGGTTAGAATAATGGAATGATAGTTATGGATGACAATATTGTAAATAAGTAAAATTAATGGACCATGGGTTCGGCCATGATGTATGGCTGAACCCCATGGGGAAGGTTTGAGGGACTTAGGGTTTATGTATGTTGGATTAATTAAAATGGACAGCCATAGATTAAGCAATGGCATGGATGTAATAAAAGGTGAAAGTGATGGATCATGGGTTCAGCCATGGTGTATGGCCGAACCCCATGAGGAATGGTTTATGGACTTAAACATAATGGGAAATCAAATGGAACATGGTTTTAATTGATTGATGTATTATAAGGTAACGGGACCTCATAAGGTATGTACGATCGTGAGCGGTTACCAGACGAAAGCGCAAGGACACGTTAGTGGTCTTTGGTAGGATTCCACCTCTTTGAAACTATGGGTTTAATGTACAATGTTTTTATCTTATTTGATGAATTAATGTTGAAAAAGATGTGTTTCAAATGTGATGTTTTAATGCTATGTTTATTATATAAAATAACATGTGTTTCATTAGCATCTCATGCATGGCATGGGGTGAAAGATATATAACCGGAGGGGCCACACTCCGTCGGGGAGTCGGAAAAACCTATGTGGGATACCTTGATGTGTTTTTCTATCAAGAAGAAACCGGAGGGGCCACACTCCGTCGGGGCATCCGAAAGACCAATGTGGGGGTACTTATATGTACTTGTGATGGGTGAGACTCATTGCATTTGACATCATGACATGGCATGGATTATATGGTTTTTGACATTATGATATTATTATGCATGTTTTGTACTAACCATGTGTTAGCCCTAATTGGAATACCTACTGGACGCGTTCTTCTAACACCCTACTTCTACCCTAGTGGATGATACAGGAAACAAGGGGAACGATGAACGTGAGAAGGACCAAGCATAGGAGCTTGGATCCTTTTAATTTATATTTTGATTAAGTTACTTATGGACTTGTATTTGAGTAACTAGACTTCGAACATGTAATAATTTAGGTGATTTGCTATGGTTGGATGTTTATTTGGATTATTATGTTATGTTAATCATGATTAAAGATTTGACGTACTTTGCTATCTGAAATGAAATAGAACTAGGTTCTATTCTAATTCCGCAGTTATGATTTTAATCCGCATATTTATATTGTTATGTGTGAATCGTTTTCATGGACTTAGTCTATGCATACATAGGGTTGGCCAGTTAAGGGTTCGACTTTAGAAGTTCGGACTTAGCTCGCGTTGTGACGTCCCGCTCTTGCTCACTTTTCTATTTAAAAAAAAATATATAGATTCTGATTTATGGAAAGGTTAGAGTGAAAAAGGGCGGGGCGTTACATCGGCTATGGAATGGCCGAAACCATGGGGTTCCATTTTGGGTTGAAAAAGTCGGCCAAATGGTTATAGGCCATGGATTTAAAATCCATCCAAGGAATATCAATGAGATGGACATAAAAATGAAGTATGGTTTAAAATCTGAAATATGGTTTTTGGAGATTGAAAAATGGACAAACCCTAATCTTGTTGATGGGCAAGATAGGTTGTTAAGGACTATGTGTATGCATGATTTATGGATGACAACATGCATGATTAAAATGATCAAACGGTTGAAACAAATATGGAAGAGCAAGGGGCTGAACCTTAAATTTTATGGAGATCATATGAGGGCTCAAAAAAAAAAAAAAGATTGAATGAGGTTCGGCCATGATGTATGGCCGAACCCCATCAAAGGACCTAAACTTATTGTATGTAATTTTTTAAGAAAACCTATCCTCAAGGTGATGTAAAAATGGAAAGACAATGAAGAGGAGGAAACCATGGGTTCGGCCATGTTGTATGGCCGAACCCCATGGAGGAATTTTTATGTATCTATAAATATATTTAAATGGTTATCTATGGACTATCAAGTTAAAAATAGAAGATGGAATGTTTATAGACCTAAGTATGTTTTAGATAATTAACTTTGGACTAGCAAGTAAGAACTAAGATGACAAAAATGAAGCACCATGGGTTTGGCCATGTGGTATGGCCGAACCCGATGGATGATATTTTTATAGACCTAGGTTGTTTTATCAAATTAAATGATTAACTATGGGATATTTGATTAAGAAATAAAAGAATGAATAATGGTTGACTGCTTGGTTTAAAATAAGCAAGGATTAAAAGAAAGTGGTCAAAACCAAATGAGTGAGGTTTGGCCATGTTGTATGGCCGAACCCCACTAATGAGTTTTTGGTGGACTTAAACACTTTTCAGCCATGTTGTATGGCCGAACACCCTTGGGGGACTTAACCGGATAAAAGGCTATGATCATAAATAGAAAGGAATATGGAATGATGTAGGGGTTAATGGAAATCAAATGGATCGTCAGTTTGATTTATTTATGTGTTAAATGTAATAAGATAACGGGATTTCACAAACGGGTGTACGATCGGCTTTAACGTGATCGGCGATCGGTTTTGACGAAAATGCAAGGATACAATATTTGGACGTTGGTAGGATTCCTACCTTATTGATGCACTTGGCCTTATGTATATGTCTTGGTTTTTATTGCTATATGTTATGATCTATTTTGGTATTAAAGTGTTATGTTTTAAGGATGGGATTTCAATGCTATTTTGTGTAATATGAATAAGCATGGTTGCACTCATATCTCATGCATGGTGTAACGCCCCGCCCTTTTTCACTCGTTGAAAATCAGAGTTTATTTTTTATTTTTAAATAAAGAGTGAGAGAGAGCGGGAACGTCATGACCAGAGCTAAGTCCGAGCTTCCAAAGCCCGACCCTTAACTGGCCAACCCTACGTGTGCGTGGATTAAGTCCACGAGAATGGTTCACACGCAATAAGGTTATACATGCGGAATAAATCGTAGATGCGGAATTATAATAGAATAACTATCCTATTCCATTTTAGATAGCAAGGAAGTCCATCACTTAATAATAATTATCTTAAGTTAAAATATCCAAAATTAACATTCCAAACCATAACAAATAATTTAAGTTATTACAGTCCCAAATGCTAGCTACTCAAATTACATTGTCCATGAATAATTTAAATAAAATGAAACTAAATCATCCAAGCTCCTAAGCTTGGCTCCGATCACATCCTTCGTTCCGTCCATTTCCTGTGTCATCAACTAAGATAGAAGTAGGGCGTTAGACAACGCGCCCAGTAGGTACTCCAACTAGGGTCAACAAATGGGTTAGTATAAAAATCACATAGATAACATAATATAAAAAACATCCAAGTCAATGCTATAACGCCCCGCCCTTTTTCACTCGCTTTTTCCCGTAAATTCAGAGTATATATTTTTTTTTTATATAACAGAGTAGAGTGATAGAGCGCGGGACGTCACGATGCGAGCTAAGTCCGAACTTAAAAAGTCCGACCCTTAACTGGCCAACCCTATATGTGCATGGACTAAGTCTACGAAAATGGTTCACACATAGCAATATCAACATGCGGAATAAAATCATAACCTACGGAATCATAACATCAAAATGCGGAATCATAATAGAACCAAGTTCTATTCCAATCAGATAGCAAAATACGTCAAGTTCTTATCCATAATTAAAACATCATAATTATCAATAAATCATCCGACCATCTAAGTTATTACATTCCGTAATCTAGATACTCAAATACAAGTTCATGAGTAACTTTATTCAAAACATATAAAATAAGTCTTCCAAGCTCCTATGCCTGGCCCGTCTTGCGTTCGTCATTCCCTTAGTTTCCTGCGTCATCAACTAGGGTAGAAGTAGGGCGTTAGAACAACGCGCTCAGTAGGTATTCCAGTTACGGCTAACACATGGTTAGTACAAAACATATATTATAACATAATATCCAAAACCATGTAAAATCCATGCCATGCAATGATGACAAATGCAATGAGTCTCACCCATCACATGTACATAAATGTACCCACTACATAGGTCTTCCGGACTCCCCGGCGGAGTGTGGACCCTTCAGATTCTTCCTGATGGAAAATCACATCAAGGTAATGCACATAGGTTTTTCGGATGCCCCGATGGAGTGTGACCCCTCCGGTTATAAATCCTCCACCCCATGCCATGCATGAGATGCTAATGAAACACATGTTATTTTATAACATAAACATAGCATTGAAAATCACCTTTCGAAACATATCCAATACATGTTATTTAAACCAATAAACATAGTATTTAAAATTCATATAAAGGATATCCTTTGAAACATAATTTTCATCAAACATAAGATAAAACAAGTGTACATAAACCCATGGTTTCAAAGAGGTGGAATCCTACCAAAGACCGCTAACGTATGCTTGCGTCTTTCGTCCAAGAATCAATCACCGATCGCTCACTGCTTGCGAGATCCCGTTACCTTGTAATATAATAATAAAATCAACACCAAATCCCAATTGATTTACAAGGTTCTAAGTCCATAATAAAACCACATGGGGTTCGGCCATACACCATGGCCGAACCCATGGCTTACCATTTTCACATCTATTTACGAAAATGCCATCCATGGCTATCACTCCATAATCCCATCTTTTCAATCATTAAAACAATTGCCTGAGTTAATGTTTGATCCACAAAACATCTCATGGGGTTCGGCCATACATCATGGCTGAACCCATGATCTTTCAATTTAGGCGATATTTACCATTTTGCCACTAGTTTAGGTTCATGTGTTCCTATTAATCCAATCCAATCATCATATTAAATTCATACCATCCATTCCCTTGA
The DNA here is from genome assembly GCA_022113865.1 of Chimonanthus praecox. Lineage (NCBI taxonomy): Eukaryota > Viridiplantae > Streptophyta > Magnoliopsida > Laurales > Calycanthaceae > Chimonanthus > Chimonanthus praecox. Next base: position 33,824,861 of record CM039087.1, read on the forward strand.
TTCATTAACACATAAACCTAACCCATAGAATTAATTCATGGGGTTCGGTCATACATCATGGCCGAACCCTATGTCCTATATTTCCATATATTTACAATAATGCCATTCATGGCTCACCTTCCATTTTAATCAATAGAAGTCATAATATAGTTGGTGGGGTTCGGCCATGGTGCCCTTCTTTTCCATTCTTTCAATCCAATAATCAAACATAACATCCTTTCCAAATTATAAACCCTTTTTCAAACAAATCATTAACCTTGATCTATCATCTTAGCCATTATGGTTCAGCCATGCAATGGCCGACCCATATCCTTAATTAGAAAGTCCACATTTATCCAATAACCTTCCATAATTAAAACTTACTAAATTTATCAACCTCTTTCTATAAATAGAAGGTTTCCAAATTAAGTAAACTCTTTCCATAATTAGGTAGTTTCCATAAATAAACTACACCTTTCCATAATTGGAAGGTTTCCATAAATAAACTCCTCATTCCATTTTAATAGATAGTTTCCTAAATTAGAAACCGTCTTTCCATAATTGAAACACTTTCCAATTTTTAGCAACTCTTTCCATACTTAGATGCTTTCTAATTTCAACATCTCTTTCCATACTTGGATGCTTTCTAATTTTAGCAACTAAAATCTATCTCCATTCCAAAACAACCCCATGGGGTTCGGCCATACACCATGGCCGAACCCTATGGTTCATAATCTTGACTATTAGTTTAGATCCATTAAAACATTCAATAATAACATCATCACAACTCCATGGGGTTCGGCCATACACCATGTCCGAACCCTATGGTTCAAAGTCCTCTCCTTTGAAAAACTAATTAATGATCTTCCATTTAATCCCTTCAAACTTCTTTTAAAAATTATCCAACACCTTTCATTTAACCATATCTTTCCATGGTTTCTAATCCATATAAATAACCTACCAAAATAAACCATAATTTTCCATGGGGTTCGGCCATGCACTATGGCCGAACCCTATGGTTCTTTCTTTCCATTCAAATCATTAAACCCATCTCCAATCTTTTTCCATGGGGTTCGGCAAAACACCATGGCCGAACCCTATGGTTTTATTATTTCAAGATAAATTTATCAAACAAAGTACTAACCTTTTCCGTTTGATTTCTTGCTCCTCCAATCCTTCTCCTTTCTTCTTAATTTCTTTCAAACAAGGAACACCTCTTGCTTGTTGCCTTCTTCTTCTCTTTTCTCTTGATCTTGGCGAGAATGAGAGATTGAGAGAGAGATAGAGAGAGTTCGGCTATGAAGGTGTAAAAACCGTGAACCCCTCTATGTCTCCCTTTTATGCAATTCCAATTGATCAACATAGAAAGTACTATGATAGAAATTGTCCTTCCTCTTTGCTTCCCTCTTTCTAAGCTTCCATTCGGCCAATGCTAAGATAGCAATACCGTGTACCCCTTATCTTAGATTAGTAATTGCCGACCTCCCTTTCTTAGATTAGTAATTGCCGACCTCCCTTGCTCTCCTTAATTAAAATCCTTCCTCAATCCCTATTTAGAATGTGCTATGCGCCCTTGCTCCCTTCTTTAATTATCTCATGCGCATAATCCTAGATTTTACATCTAAAATTCGACCATGCAATCTTTTATTTAAATTTAGATATAATGCATCACTAAACTAATTCAACCCACTTAATTTATATATAATCCAATTCCAAAATCAATTGGGTCCTAATTGGGTTATGGCCCAATTCTTTATCCATTTAAGATCCAATCTAAAATTCACAATTAAAATGGATAATTTCATAAAAATGATAAATTGAAAATCCGAGGTGTTACAAATGCCATGCCATGGGTGTCATATGCCATGAGTCCCACCCATCATCCATATCACAAACACATAGTATCCTCTTGATGGAAACTCCTCATCAAGGTATCTCCACGAATGCCTTATCGGTCGTCCCGAAAGGAGCGTGGACTCCGGTTACATTACAACATACTATTCCTCTTGATGGAAAATCCTCATCAAGGTATCCCCACGAATGCCTTATCGGTCGCCCCGAACGGAGTGTGGACTCTGGTTACAATTCAATATAGTATTCCTCTTGATGGAGAATCCTCATCAAGGTATCCCCACGAATGCCTTATCGTCGCATCGAACGGAGCGTGGACTCCGGTTACAATTCAATCATTCATCCCTTGGAATCAGTGTAGATTCCTCCCCACGATTGTTTTTCGGTCCCACCGAGCGAAGCGTGGACTCCGTTTACATCTCAATCATCATAACCCGGAATCAGTGTGCATTCCTCCTCACGATTGTTTTATCGAAAACTGAATGGAAGAGTGGAATCCCCTCATTTGATCCCTCCCATGCCATGCATGAGATGCATATGCCAACATGTTATGTAATAATAAACATCATGGCATTTAAAATTCCATAATTGAAACATATCATTTGATACCAAAATAACTCATCAAAACATGAATTAAAATCATCATATATACATAGTCCATGGTTTTCAATAAGGTAGGAATCCTACCAACGTCCAAATAACAGGTCCTTGTGTTTTCGTCCAAAAATCAATCACCGATAGCGTCAAGCCGATCGTTCACCGCTTGTGAAATCCCGTTACCTTATTACATTTTACATATACATACATCAATTTGGTGATCCATTTAATTCCATAAAATAACCAATTTAATTATTCCAATTGATTTAAACCATTCCCTTCATCCTTCCAATTTAACCTAACCATTTGGGAAATCATATAAATATTTCATTTATAAAATCAGCAGATTACCCGTTGTCCACTACCCATTGTCCACTGTCCACTACCCACTGTCCACTGTCCACTGTCCACTACCTACTGTCCATTGTCCACTGTCCACTGTCCAATGTCCACCAAAACTCACTTGTGTGGTTCGGCCATACAACATGGCCGAACCTCACTCTTTGGTTTTGACCCCCTTTTTAACCCTTGTTTTATTTTACACAAAATGGGTCCAACAACATCCATTCTTTGATTTATTAATCCCATCACCTAAGTTAATCTTTTAACTTGATAAAAACAACACCTAAGTCCATCAAATATTATCCATGGGGTTCGACTATACAACATGGCTGAACCCATGGTTATTTCATTCCATCTTCTTACCATTTTAACCCTCATTTCTTAAATTGGTCATTCAATCACTTAATATGCATAGATCTACCAAATGACTCATCAAAATAATTCATGGGGTTCGGCTGGCCGAACCCATGGTCCTTTGTTTCCATCTTTCCATGGTCTAAATACATGTAAGTCCATCAATATTTCTCCATCATTTCATCCTTTAAAAAAACCCATTAAAATTAATAACCTACTTCCATGGGGTTTGGCCATACAACATGGCCGAATCCTATGGTTCATCTTTTCCTCTTAAAAATCACATTCCCATATTTAGATCACTTGATGGGGTTCAGTCATACATCATGGGCGAACCTCATCCAATCCCTTTTAAGTTCTCAAGGGTCCTTATACATAACAATCTAGGGTTTTGTCCATTTTTCCATCTCATTCCTTAGATGGATTTTGAATCCATGGCCCATAACATTTTGGCCAACTTTCCAATCCGAAATGGAACCCCATGGTTTTGGCCATTCCATGGCCAAACTATGGTTCCCTTAACCTCATTCTAATTTATAAATCTTGTCAAGTACCACTTACCGATTCCGCGACTCCTCCGTTTTCTTTCGTGCCGCCTTGTTCCTCCGATCTTTTCCTTCCTTAGTCTTTCTTTCTCCTTCTTGATCTTCGGCCAAAGTGTGTTGCTTGAGAGGGAGAGGGTCTAAGATGAAAACCCCCAAGAGATTGTTCGGCCAAGGAAGAGGTTTGAGAGAGAGAAGGAAAGAAGGAGGGATAGAAAACTCTAAGTCTTTCTTGTCTTAGTGAGAGGGTCGGCCAAGCTTGAGAGAGAGAGAGAGAGATGAAGAAAAGAAATCTCTTTGTTGTGCAATGGAATTCGGCCAAAGGGTGGTGTCTCTTGGGTTATGCCCCTTTCTAACAACCAAGACCCTTCACCTCCCTCATTAATGTTTCCTTTGGGGTTTCATCCCATGAGATGAAACTCTCCACCTCCCCAACATGTGTCCCTTGGGTTTCCACCATGAGATGGAAACCCTCCATCTCCCCAACGTGTATCAATGGGATAAAACCCTCCACTTTCCCAACTTGTGCATTCAAGATGGAAACCCCCCCATCTTAACTATTGACCAACCAAGGTGTCCCTTGGTCTTCACCATGGCATCCATTCACCTCCAACGTGTGTCCCTTGGGTTTCCACCATGAGATGGAAACCCTCCATCTTCCCACTCCACTTACTTCAATTCAACTCAACTCAACTTAAATGAACTCATTTTCCAACTGAAGCACTTGAACTTAAACATTAATGAATTCTCAACTCATGTGAATTCACTTTCCAACTCAAGCATTATTTAACCCACTTGAACTCATTCATCAACTCAACTCTATTGAACTCGCCCATGGTTGACCAAGTCAACCATGGTTTAGCTGACCATGAACCACATGGTATTTAGGGTCCCACTTAGCCATTTCATTTACATGCCACCTCACTTGATGAGGTGGACCTACACTTGAATCTTAATTGGTTGACCCAATTAAATTAATCTTACCCATTTATTTCAATTGAACTTTATCTATAACCCATTGGGTCTTAATTGGGCAATTGACCCAACTCCTTACCCATCTAAGGTCCATCTCCATTATTTAATTTCAAATTCCATTAATTCACAAATTAAATGGACAATTTCCATATATATTCATGAAATGAAAATCCGGGGTGTTACACATGGCATGGGAGGGATCATGTGAGGGGCTCCATTCGGATATCTGATAAACAAATGTGGGGAGGGATCCGCACTGATTCCGATTATGATGTTTGAAATGAATGAGGAGTCCACGCTCCATTCGGTGGGACTGTTAATGCATACGTGGGGAGTCATGACAATACCTTAATGTGGCTTATTCATCAAGAGGATTACTATGTGATTGTGATATGGTTGATGGGCGGGAATCATGGCATATGACACCCATGGCATGGCATTGACTTGCATGATTTTGACATTATATATTTATATGATTTTTATACTAATCCATGTGTTTGACCCTACTCGGAATACCTACTGGGCGCATTGACTAACGCCTTACTTCCACCTTAGATGATGATATAGGGAATGGACGGAGCGAAGGACGTGAACGGAGCCAAGCTTAGGAGCTTGGATGATCTAGATCTATTTTATTTAAGTTTTTATTTTGGACAATGTAATTTGAGTAATTAGCATTTTGGAACTGTAATAACTTAGAACTATCCTGTTATGGTTTGGTTTTAATTTTGGACATTTTAAGATTAATTTACATGATGGACTTCCTTGCTTAAAATGGGTAGGAATAGTAACTTTATTATAATTCTGCATTATTTTTAATTCCGCATGTATAGCCTTATTACGTGTGAACTGTTTTAGTGGACTTAGTCCACGCATACGTATGGTTGGCCAGTTAAGGGCCGGGCTTTGGAAGCTCGGACTTAGTTCCCGTTGTGACGTCCCGGTCTCTCTCACTCTTTATTTTAAAAAAAAAATGACTATGATTTTCGGGAAGTAAAAAAGGGTGGGGCGTTACAGGATGTATCACGCGATACAAGTTGTTTTTCATTTTTCGAAAAACATCGTTTTGGGATTATTTTTCACATTATTTTAACTAATGTTTTTTAATTTAAAATTCTTATAATCAATTTATTCAATTTTTGAGTCATTTTAAATTATTTTCATCACTTTTTACCTCTTTGAGTTATTTTCATTATTTTTTTTGAGTTTTGATCTAAAGTAATCTCAAAATTCAAGTTTTTTGTTAAAATAATTTCATGAAATAATATTTAGTGGGTATGGAATTCAGTGGAGATGCGTTAGTGTAATATCCGGCGTTGTTAGGAGGCTTGGATCAAGAGAGGGGCCCAGCCTTGGACCAGAGGGGCTCCAAGGAGAGAGAAAAGCGCCAGGCTAGGTGTTGGGCATGTGGAGAAGTCACACATCACCCAGTAAAGGCCTGGGGCGCTGGTATATACGATGGGATGCTCCTCTCATAAAGCACAAGGCCTTTTGAGGGCTCCTTTTCGGTGGGGTCCTCAAAGCAAAGTCATACGGGCCTGGATGCGGGACAAAATTGGACAATATTATGCTTGCAGGAACGGGTCGTTGCAATTCGGTATCATAGCACAGTTCAACTCTTAGACTGAGGGTGTGGGCTGGTGTAAGTCTCAACCGACCATTAAGAGTCGAGAGTGGCTCTAGTCTTAAAGGGGATAGGATGTAATACCCCGCTCTGTTGAGGAGGCCTAGACCTAGTGAGGGGCCCAGCCTTGGACTAGAGGGGCACCAAGGAGAGAGAAAAATGCCAGGCTTAGCACTGGGCGTGTGGAGAAGTCCCACATCTCATAGTGAAGGCATGTGGAGCTGGTATATAAAATTGGATGCTCCTCCCATAAAGCACAAGGTCTTTTGAGGGCTCCTCTTCGGTGGGGTCCTCAGAGCAAAGCTGTGCAGGCCCAGTTGAGGGGACCAAAGCGGACAATATTGTGCTAGCGGGAGCGGGTCATTACAGTTAGTATCAATCATTTAGTTTTAAAGTGTATGTGTGATTTTTCAAGATTTTTATAATTTTTTTGATATAAGTCAGGGTTTCGAAGATACTTTCCATTTTCGAGTTTTTTGTTTAAAAAATTGAATTCAATGGTATACAAATGTTTCTTGTCACGACCTAATCCAAAACATAGGCACATGAAGCGGAATAATTTTAGTTTTTCGAGTATCACACATGGGAAACAATGTGTACTCACAACTCAATCATCGAGATCATAAATAAACTCAAATACCATTAATATCTTAAAGGGGATCTAAATTTTCTACCATAAATGTTATCAAACATTCTAGAATTTATTACAACCAAATCCACAATGAATAAAATGGTATAACTGTCGGTACTTACTGTTGCTATAACTGGTTGCCTTCTCTATATAAACCAATCTTTATGCAACCAGTTGGTATCCTTTTGCAAGATCAGTTGGACCCTTATCATTATCAGTGAGCTTAAACAAAAGCCAACAGAAGGATCACTCTCTCTCTCTCTCATACTTACACTTGGGAAATCAAATACAACCAATCATATGGATTGAGTTGAGAGAGAGAGGAGGAAAGTAAATTCATAAACAACCTATCTATTGATTGAATTTGTTAGTGAGAAAGGGAGGGAAAAGAAAGAACACAAACTAGGAAACCTTTGATAAAACCAGTTTCCTTGTCGCTCTGAATTGTGATTGCTTTACGAAGGCTATAAGGAGGAGCATCGGCAGCGGCACACATTAGATAGATCTTGAAAAAGCACACATCAAGACAAAGAGCTTCAAAGGCAAGTGTTTTTTGGTTTTAATTTTATTTTAAAACCTTTGTTTCGAAAGTGGATTAAGGAAGTTTGGTTCCGAAAACTATAAAAAATCTGGAGCGTCGTCTCCGGCACATGTGGTGGGTGGAATTTCCAGCCAAATAAATAGGTGGAATTCCTATTCTACAGCGGTGGGTGAAATTTCCAGCCGATTGAGTGAGGTGGAATTCCTACTCTAATTGTGAGGGCGTAAGTCTCCACTTAATAGATTTTGGGGGTAGTTCAAAATTGAGCGAGTCGTAACAGTGGATGTAGGTTGGCTAACCCAACCACTTTAAATGGGTATTGTGGTGTTTGATCTTGTGTGGTTTGTATTACCATTTAAGTATTATTCTCAACACATATCACTTTTCATATTGATTAACTTAAATTACACATTGTGCACAAGCATCAATAATCAAGCAATATGTAAAGAGTCATAATCTTAATATGAATGCTTAAAGAATTTATAAACAATCTGTCACACTAAACAAATTTCTTGATTAATGTTTCGCTGCATTTAAGACAATCAAATACTATGCAAAATGAGATTAACCTATTCCCCCCCTTTCTCTCTCTAGGGTCCATCATGTTGTTCTAGCACCATGGATAAAGGGACTTTCAATGATCATTTACAATTTTTTCTATAATTTTTTGTAATTTTCTTCATTTTTTTAAAACATTTGAAATTCTTGAATTCGTAACTTATATATAATATTTGAACATATAAATTACTGATATTTAATTAAAAAATTACATATATATATATATGAAGTCCATAATTTCTTCATTTTCTGAATTTTTTTTGAATGTTTTGAAAAAAATAAAAAAAAAAGGGAGAAAAAAATTATCATTGATATATCGTTATCACTAGGGCTGCAACTCGGGTCGGGCTTTGGCCTGACCCGACCCGAGAATCATGCGGGTCGGGTCGAGAATTTGGTGTCAGCGGGTCGAGCCGGGCTGAGAAGATAAAAAACAACATGAAATTCGAGTCGGGTCGGGTTGAGGTCAGGTTGAGGATTATATAAGTTAACCCGACCCAACCCGACACAACCCGACCTGACCCGGTTAAAATTAGTCTAAAATGGGTTTAAAATGCTGGTCAGGTCATAATTCGAGTTGATTCGGGTCGGTCGGATTGTGAGATTCGGGTTGAGAATTCAGGTCGGGTCGGGTCGAGTTCCATATATATCAACTCGGGTCGGGTTGGGTTTTAAGGAACCCGACCCGCCCGACACGAGTTGCAACCCTAGTTATCACCCATCTTTGAATCTGGGATGCAAAAAACAGGGTGGCCAAGATCTCGGCCAATATTGCATATCAGCAAGATATCGGTATTGACTCAGATCTCAGTCGATATCTTTCTTTCTCCTCAATTTTTTTGGAGGATATCGGTGGCTTTTTTTTTTTTTTTTTAATTTTGATATATTTTTTTTTTAAAAAAAATCGAAAATCAACCGAGTTTTTTAAAAAAATTGAAAAACGTAAATATCAGCCAATATCTAGGCCTTATTCGGCCGATATGGACTAATATCGGCCTAGGCCCATGGTCGATATTGAATTTTTTTTAAAAGAAAAATGAAATCAATGGATATCGACCGATATTTGACTGAGATATCCCATCGAGATATCGGCCGATATCCATTCACTTCAGTCGATACCTATTGTATCAGTCAAGATTTTCATCTCTGATTTGATATAAGCCGAAATATCGGTTCCAACGAAAATCTTGGTTAGTTATTGAATTAAAACAGAAATAAGGGCATAATAAAAAATAATAACCTAAAAGTCTAAAATAACTCTCTTTATCAAAACCATGTCATTTAGTATTCCTTAGTTCTTACTTGATAATGAGATATCGGTCGATATTTGACTATATTATTTTAACGAGATGTTGACTATACTGGTCAATATCTCTTTAGTACAGTCAATTCAATATGTATTATTCGATATTACTTTCATAAATCCAAAATATGTCAGTTGATACGCAAGGTATCAACTTTCCTAGTGGTGTGGACACATAATAATTTTTTTCCGCGAATATTCAAAATGGTAAGCCCATTTGCTTCCGGCAAATTCTCTCTTTCTTCTTGGTCCTCAGATCTGAGTGATCCAATTACAAATACCGATAGAGAAATGAATAGATTCTCTGTGTTGGCATGACATGACTTGTCCATTAATTTTTTAAGGTTAAGGTGACCATACGGGTACCATCGTGGAGGAGATTGGGCACCTTTACCAAAATGAAAAATGGAAAAACGCGTTTACAGATGAGTCAAACGTCCTTCCATGCAGGATTATTCTTTTGGGTGTTTTCCAGATTATCTTTGCCTCTTCGTGGATTCCCCAATTTGCTTTACATCTTTCTTATCTCACAACGCGCTCATTCTCCACGACCATCGGCCTTTTCTTTTCGTCGCTCACTCGATCAAGGAAGGAATTTAGTTGAGTTTCTAATAGAAATGACAAAGTTCAAAAAAGAAAGTTTATATTTAATGAAGTTGACTTACACAAACTTGTTAAAGTCTTTGAATTTTAAATAATAAATTACATTATATAAAATGTCTTATTTTAAATTGAAACTTATAAATTTGAATGTGAAATGATTCAAAATCAAGAATGACCCTTGAAATTTCAGGAATTTTAAGCCCATTACACTGGTGGAGGCCTTAGACCATAGAAAAAATATATGGTAAGAGTCCTAGGTCATTAGTAAAAAATTAGGGAGCCCTAAGTAGCTGTCAATATGGCCTTAATTCAAAGCCGCCCATGTTTAAAATATTAAAACTGATTTGAATAATGCAAAATCAGGATACACATCACTATAATATTAAAAGCTAGCTCAATACTACGTGGTAAGTTTCATAGAAGAAGTCTCATTAAGTATTCGGCTCCTCATGATAACTTGGGGAAATCATAAATCCTTTTGTCATGCTTTGCCTCCACCGGACATGTGATAATTGTTTTTTTGAAACTCTAATGATTCTCAATCGATAATACTATAAACAACAAACAGATGGAATTTCACACTTACGGAAAAAGCCATGAGTAATTAGCAATATTTTCACACCGAGACCCATTTCTAAAGGATTTCGATTTCATAGAGACAATATTAGTTAAACTCAATTATACTTAATTAGTTTAATTTGATTTATGTTTTGGTTAATTTGAGACACAATGGTGTGTCACTTTGAGTTAATTTTTTTGGTTTTGGTTGAGGATTTAATTCTATGCTAGGTTGTATATTGTAAGAGCCTTTGAAATTTAAGTTCATGGGTTTGATTTATTTGAGAATTAAGGCGTTATAAATTTTATTTTAGACTTCTCTGTCTGATGGTTCATGTGAGGTACTTGCCTTATGTTTAAGAGATTTTGGATTTTATAGGAGTATGAGAATGTGAACGGTTAGGATGATTAATACGGAGAGTAGTGTTTGATCTTAAGGTGGGTATCGAACTTATCATAGCTTAGTGTTGGTATTAAATTGAAAAAAAAATCCAGTCATGTCTTTGGAGCGACTTTTGAGATCTTGTTTAGTTGTCACAACTCAAAAACGTGTACATATTTGGGAGAATATCTTGTGTATTTTTGGTTAGTTGGTATGAATTAATAAGGACCACCATGTGGCATGTAGTTGTCCATTTTGATTTTTTTTATTTGTCGATGTAAGCATCCAGTGGTAGTCACATGAGCATGCCATTTTTGGAATGCATTTAGCTAGCTTTCCTTTCCATTTTTCATTTATTTTTGTCCAACTATCAAATCGATTGATTGTGGTCGACCAACGGAAGTTAGGGTTATAATTAGGGTTTTCTTTTCGTCTATAAAAAGTAATATTATTAGAGCCAAATTATCTATCGAAACATTTCAAAGGGAGGTTCGGTTAAATAAAGTTTAACCGGGTATAATCATGGTCAAACTCGATCAAACCCGTGCCATTAATATAAATATTATAAATAATATTAAATTATTAATTAAGGTTTAATTGATGAGTTCTTATAAAAATTTAAACAAAAATATATTTTTTACATTTAAATATAATGATAAAATTAACACAAAAACAATATGATTTGTATATTTACTCAGTTTAAACGTTATATTATGTTATTTAACGCAAAAACAATATGCTACTTTTATTCTAATAATGTTATTTATATTAAAACATAATATTATAATGTTATTATGTAATACCCCAACCATAAATCATGCTTAATTGTGTGAATTTATGCCGTTAAAGATGCTTTGTGATCCATTAATCGTGAAGATAACTAAGTGAGTTTTACGAAAAGTCCAAAGTTGGCCAAATCTGAGGTCAATAGCTCATTGAAGTTGGAAGGGCAAAATCATAAATATTTAAACTTTATTTATTTATTTTGAAAAATGATCGTAAAACTGTTTCACTCTGGAAAACTACTCATTTGAGATATTTGGTTTATCAAACTCACATACACTCTATGATTTCAAATTTCGAATTTAACAAACTCTTTCTTTTGTTTTATTGATTGCCCGATTTTCATCTATTTTAACCCCTTTAAAACTCCCATTTTGTAAAACCGTAATTTAAAAATATTTATGGAAGTCTAAAATTTACAGAAAAATGTTCTATGTTTAATATTTGTTTTGACCGGACGTTTTGTGTTTCTGATTTTCTATTTCAAGGTTTTAGACACCCAATCTGGATATCGAAGTGTAAACAGTTGATTTAGGCAAATCAACGTTTTGCCTCTGAACGATTGGCTTTTGTTATCGAATCTTTTAAAAGACAGTTTAGTCTAACCTATATTGAATATCCCAGACCCACCTGCGGAGGCAGATTTACCCGGAGATATCCTAAAGTTTTAATATCTAACTTTTAAATAAGATAAAAATCAAAATATTCAAATGATTACCTACCCGTAGCATGGCCACCTTACGTTCATCTCCAATCATCACCTCTGTCTCTCTCAATTCTCTAGCTCAATCTTTTGTTCTCTTCCTTTTCTTCAAGTCCTTCAAACCGCTGCTGCAACTCTTTCTCCTTCCTCTGTTTTGCCTTGAAGTGAAATTTTTTTAAAGGGAAGTTCCCGGAGACCTTAATTTCACTCAAGAAGGTATCGAATTCATTCATTTAACTTAATTAGGGAGTTTAGGAAAGATTAGGAATGAATTGGAGTAAACTTGGCTAAGAAAATGGAGTTTGAAAAAAATGAGTTTTAACGGTTACACCTCTAAGATCAATGAGTTTTCTCATTCAAAACTTGTATATTTGATTTCAAAAATGAAGTAAACATCATATAAGATCAATATGACCTGATAGTTTTTAAATTCGGACTCCCGATTCATATTTCACACTGTCTCCAAGTGATTGTATGAAGAAGAAGATTTTTGAAAGATCCGAGACTTACCTTGGGAGTTTCGAAGGTGGACTTCAAAAGTTCTGAACAACAATTCGAACGTTCTGAAGCCTTCAGAGGCCATCTGTACTCTTTGCTTATGTCGGACGTGTCACTTTACTTTCTGTCAGCCTTCTCGATCCTAATCTAACTCACCAGCTGCTAACCTGGTAACCCTATTCGGACTGGTCTAAAGGCGGATTTACTTTTCAACAATTTACTTTCAGCAATTTACTTTACTGTACTGTACCCTTTGGACTGAACTCTCAATAGTCACCAGTGGCTATCGCCCGAAGAAATACGATACTAGGCACTGAGTACTTTATTTATTTTTTTGCTTTAAAACACCATGCCTTAGGTGTTATTTTCTTTTATTATGTGTTTTGCATGATTTACACATTTATATAATAAAATCAATTGCTTAATTTGGATTAATTACGCGTAATCAGGACTCACAACCATTTTCTAGTTTTTCTTGGAAATTCAAACACCGGATTTAAAATACTATAAGCACGTGTATTTCATGTCGAATAAATATTTACACATTTTTTATTTTTACAGTTATTCGATAAATTCGCAAGACTACTGTGAGGAGACTCAATTACTTAACTCTACGACGATAAATCAGACCCATGGATATAATAGAGATGGAAAATACTAAATGAGACCAAAATACGAGACCTGGCATTGCTTATATGTAAGGGATGTAATTTAGTTCTAACTAATAGAACGTAAGCTAAAATGGTGTCGGGGAGCCAAGGTCTAGTAGTCTATAAACGCAGTATGTGATCAATTTATGTGTCTAGAGGTTAATAGGTCAAATGAATTAGATGAGCGCACATAGACGTTAATGATCAATTCAAATTATTATATATTGTATATTGTGTGGAATCTTTGTGCAGGGCTTGTAATTTAAGCTACCTTAGGTCTTGAAATTAGAATTACGAATAACTTAAAACCAGATGTGATCTGGTACTCTCCTATGTGAAACCCTATGCAAAGAGGGCACATGGAATGGTAAATGAATGAAATAAGGAACAACCACAGGTTGTGGTTTATCCCCAGAATGTGGAGAATTAATAATGCTTTGTGCGTGGCATAAACTACCTAATGCTTTGTGCCTAAGATAAATTGCCTAATGCTTTGTGCGTGAGACAAACTACATGCTTTGTGCGTGAGATAAATGCTATGTGCATGACAACAACTGTAACGCCCCACCCTTTTTCACTCGTCGAAAATCAAAGTCTATTTTTTTTTTTATAAAGAGTGAGAGAGAGCGGGAACGTCACGACGAGAACTAAGTTCGAGCTTCCAAAGCCCGACCCTTAACTGACCAACCATACGTGTGCGTTGACCAAGTCCACTAAAACGGTTCACAGGTACTACGACTTGCGGAATACTCATTACGGAAATAACATCGGATTACAACATTTACTTAGCAAGGAAGGCAATCAATATAAATTAACCTAATCCAGATTAATCATCAATCGATCCATAGCAAATAGTCTAAGTTATTATATTCTCAAATATTAGCTACTCAAATTACATTTCCAAAAATAAAACTTAAATAATCAATCTAGCTCCTCCAAGCTTCAAAGCTTGGCTCCGATCACGTCCTTCACTTTGTCCATTTCCTGTGTCACCATCTAAGGTAGAAGTAGGGCGTTAGACAACGCGCCTAGTAGGTACTCCGAGTAGGGTCAAACACATGGTTTAGTATAAAAATCCAGATATAATACATCATGTCGTACTCGTAAAACATCGTATCCAAAACAGTGTATGATAATAGAGATCCAATCATACAGATAAAAATCAGAAACAATGCATGATAATAGAGGTCATAATCACGCTGATGCAATGCCATGCCATGGGTGTCATATGCCATGAGTCCCACCCATCACCCATATCACAATCACATGGTATCCTCTTGATGGAAACTCCTCATCAAGGTATCCTCACGAATGCCTTACGGACGCCCCGATGGAGCGTGGATCTCCGGCTACAAATCAATCATACATCCTTCTTAATGGATAATGCATATCAAGGTACCCCTCACGAATGCCTTAGGGACGCCCCGACGGAGCGTGGGTCTCCGGCTACATTTCATCCCTCCCATGCCATGCATGAGATGCAAATGCCAACATGCTATGTAATAATGCAAATCATAGCATTAAAATCCCATCATTAAGACATATCATTTGATACCAAAATAATTCAAGAAAAAACATTCACATATACATATACTCCATGGTTTTCAATGAGGTAGGAATCCTACCAATGACCAACTAATGTGACCGTGCGTTTTCGTCCGAAAACCGCTCACCGATCGTACACCGCTTGTGAGGTCCCGTTACCTTATTACATATCAATAAGTCAAACCAACGTTCCATTTAATTTCCAACCATACTTAAGTCCATCAACATGCCTTAGTGGGGTTCGACCATACAACATGGCCGAACCTCACTCACTTGGTTTTGGGTCCAAAATCATTCCCTCTTTTGGTTCATTAACCAATCCTACATGAGTTAGTCATTTAGCATCAATAAAACCCTAAGTCCACAAAACCTTCTCCATGGGGTTCGGCCATACACCATGGCCGAACCCATGGTCCTTCATTTCCACCCCATTTACATTTTAGCCATTATTCTTTCATAGCTACTCACTTAGCTTATTTATACATGACTTAGGTCCATAAATCATTCATCAACACAACATAGATCCATGACTAAACTCCTCCATTTCATAGCTTGATGATTCATCTCTTAAATCATAAATGGATCTACCAAATGATCCATCAATGGTCCATAAATGGTTCATGGGGTTCGGCCATACACCATGGCCGAACCCATGATGTCTCATTTCCCATCTTCTCCTTTAAATCATTTATAATCTTAGGTCCATAAACAAAGTCCCTCCATGGGGGGTTTAATCATAACTTAGTTTCATCATTTAAAACCCAAAGATCCATAACAAATCTATTAATATTTCTCCATGGGGTTCGGCCATATAACATGGCCGAACCCATGGTCCTTGGTTCTTCCTTATTTCCTCATTTCAAGTTTATCATTTACAACATTTAAACCTTATTTAAAGTCACTAACATATTTGCATGAATTCATCCTTTACCACTCATTAACATTTACCAACATCCTTCCATGGTCTAACCACCTTTAAAACCATTAACATTTCTCCATGGGGTTCGGCCATGCCATGGTCCAAGGTTCTTCACCATTAAAACATTTTAGATCATGCTTTGCAACATTTAAGACCTACTTAGAATCACCAATAATCACCAACATACATCCATTTAAACCTTTTAAAATCCTTAATACCCTTAACAATTACTAACATACTTCCATGAGGTTCGGCCATACAACATGGCCGGACCCTATGGTTCATCATCTTCTCTTAAAAATTATACATCCAAGATTTAATTCTTTGATGGGGTTCGGCCATACATCATGGCCGAACCTCATCCACCCCTTTTGTCCTTGATGGTTCCCATACATAAAACTTAGGGTTTGGCCATGCAAGGGCCAAACCATGATTCTTGATCATCCACCATTTCCTACATGGGACATGTATAAGGTCCTTTAGCCATAACAAGATTAAGGTTCGGCCATTGCCTTGACCATCTTTTCTTACTTAATAAAATCTTATCAAGTACTTACTGATTCCGTGACTCCTCCGGTTTCTTTCACTCATTCTTACTCCTCCGATCTTCTCCCTCCTTAGCCTCTTCTTCCTCCTTGATCTTTGGCCGAGAGTGAGCTTGAGAGGTCTTGAGATGAAAACCCAAAAAGAGGGTTCCGCCAACGAGTGTAGGTTTGAGAGAGGGAGAGGAGGAGAGAATGGAAACCGTTAGTCTTTTCTTGTTCAATGAGAGGGTCGGCCAAGCTTGAGAGGGAGAGAAGCTTGAGATCAAAATTACTCTAAGTCCTTTGTCTTGAGAGGGGGATCGGCCTTGAGTGAGAGAGGGAGAGAGTGAGATGAGGTGAATGAGATCAAAAGTCTCCATTGTAACAACTATGACTCTTCACCTCCCTCATTAATACTTCCTTTGGGGGTTTCATCCCATGAGATGAAACACCAACCGTGTGCCTCTTGGGTTTCCATCATGAGATGGAAACCCTCCATCTCCCCAACGTGTGTACATGATTATCCTTGTGTAACAACAACAACCTTTCACCTCCCTCATTAATGATCCCTTTGGAGTTTCATCCCATGAGATGAAACTCCCACCTCCCCAACGTGTGTACATGATGGTGTCCCTTGAGATGGAACTCTCCATTTTCTTATTCAACTCATCTCTTTAACTCAACTTATATCTTTTAATTCAACTCTATTTAACTCACTTAAAATCAACTCAATTCCTTGATTCCATTTCCAATTTCCACCTCCCCAACGTGTGTACATGATGGTGTCCCTTGAGATGGAACTCTCCATTTTCTTATTCAACTCATCTCTTTAACTCAACTTATATCTTTTAATTCAACTCTATTTAACTCACTTAAAATCAACTCAATTCCTTGATTCCATTTCCAATTTAATTCAGCCACACTTTAATTAAGCTTGAACTCATTTGATGGTCGACCAAGTCAACCATGACCCATGGTACTTGGGGTCCCACTTAGCCATGTCACATACATGCCACCTCACTTGATGAGGTGGATCTCATGTCATGTATCTTAATTGATTATTAGACCAAATTATCAAACCTTACCCATTTACTTCTAATTAGCTCATCTATGACCCATTGGGTCCCAATTGGGCATTTGACCCAATTAACCACCTTGACCCAATTAAATAAATCTTACCCATTTATTTCAATTGAGCCTTATCCATAATCCGTTGGGTCTTAATTGGGCAATTGACCCAACTCCTTACCCATCTAAGGTCCATCTCCATTAATTCACAAATTAAATGGACAATTTCCATATATATATATATATATATTCATGAATTGAAAATCCGGGGTGTTACAAAAATGACCTTCATGTTCTATGTGGAATAATTGACCATGTTGGGTTGTAATACAGAGCTCTTGTAACACCCCGAATTTTCATTACTGATAAATATATTGTATTAGCACAATTTGATTTCAATTTAATGGAATTCGAAATTGAAGAGAGGAAATTAACATTAGATGGGCAAGAAATGGATCCATTACCCAATTAAGATCCAATGGGTTATGGATAAGGTTGATTTTAAAATAATTGGGTAAGTCTTAAGCAAATGAATAAATTACCAATTAAGACCCAATGGGTCATCGATGAGCTGATTTTAAAGTAAATGGGCAAGGTTAAATTAATTGAGTCAGCTACCCAATTAAGACCCAAATCCACCTCATCAAGTGAGGTGGCAAGTGGGTGATGTGGCATGCATAGAAGCCAACTAGATAAGAGGCCACATCATCGAGTGACGTGGTCAAGGTGGGACCTAAATGCCATGTGGTGCATGGTCGGCCATCTCATGGTTAACTTAGTCAACCATGAGTGAGCTCAATTGAGTTCAAGATTAAATCGAGTTCAATATTAAATTGAGTTGAAGTGGGAAGATGGAGGGTTTCCATCTTGAGGGGACATGGTGGAAGGTGGAGAGACTTCTTGGTTTATGTAACACCCGGATTTTTCAAATCATAAATATATTGGATTGGTTTACTTAAATTGCTTAATTGGTTGAATTTAAGGGTAGAAATTGAAATGGACCCTAAATGGGTACGGTAATTGGGTCAATTGCCCAATTAAGACCCAATGGGTTATGGATAAGGTTCAATTGGAAATAATTGGGTAAGCCTTAAATACGTGGGTCAATTGCTCAATTGGGACCCAATGGGTCAAGGTGAACTGATTTTGAAATAAATGGGTAAGATTAATTTAATTGGGTCAAAATACCCAATTAAGATCCAAGTGTAAATCCACCTCATCAATTGAGGTGGCCTGTAAATGAAATGGCTAAGTGGGCCCTAAATGCCATGTAGTGCATGGTCGGCTAAGCCATGGTTGATCTGGTCAACCATGGGTGAGTTCAAAGGAATTGAATAAATGATAAGTTGTGGCTGAATTAAATTGACTTGAGTTGATTGATGAGTTTAAATGAATTAAATTATTTGAGTTGAGTTCAAGATTAAAATGCTTGAGTTAAAGTGAGTTGAATGGAAGTTGAGGAGACCTTTAATGAGTCATGTGGGAGGTGGAGAGTTTCCATCTCAATGGATGGAACTCCATGCCCATGTTGGAAGGCCAAGAGTCTTCTTGGTTTGGCCAAGAGGCTCCTTGGTTAGATACAAGTCATAAAGAGAGGAAGTGAGAGGGACTAGAATAAGATACAAAGAGACATAACCAAAAGGCTGTTCACACTCGCTTGGCCTAATTTCATCTCTTGCAAACAAGAGTATTTTCTTCTCTTCTTCTCTACTTCTTTTCCATCTACACCATCGGCACTTGGAGGAGTTGCTGAAGAACAAGAAAGGAAGGAGAATGACTGAGGATTAAAGACAGAGCAAAAGAAAGAGGAGACGGGAAAGAGGTAAATCTTATGTTTGAGGATAATGTAAGATTAAGATTAAGTTTAAAGAAACCATAGGGTCTGCCATGATGTGGCCGAACCTATGGGTTCTGGATTGGGTTGGAATGGATGGCTAAATCGTATTAGAGCCATGGAATTGGTAATCCATTAAGCGAATGAATAAGAGAGGTAACAAACAATCAAAGGTTTGAATGCAAAACTATATTGTAATAGTATAAATGGAATGAATTAGAGAAATAATCCTAGCCTTGGCTAGTGAGTAGAGTAAATTCATCTAAGAGGTACATGGATGATGTATAATATGTTGGAATAATGTTAGGAGGGAATTTCATGAAGGAAGGATGTGCAAATATACAAGTAGAAAAGACTGACAAACAGTCAGTTGACTGAATCTGGGATTCAGTTGACTAAACTGGTGTGGCCGAAGACAGAAAACCAATTCTGGGAGTTTCAGTTGACTGAATCTTTGGACTCAGTCGATTGAACCATGTCTGGATTAAAATATTAAGGGTATAATGAGGTTTCAACCGACTGAATATGGGATTCAGTCGACTGAAAGAAGACGTATCAAAGTAAAAGGATCTGATGTGTTTCAGCCGACTGAATCCATTGATTCATTCGACTGAAAGATTACTTATTAAACACGTGAACTGTTGGCTGATGATTCACCGACTGAATCATGAATTCAGTCAACTGAATTCACACTGGCCGATCACACAATTTATCTGGTCCAAAGTCAGCCGGATTCAGTCGACTGAAAGAGGATTGATCAGGGTTATGAAAGGTTTGACTCAGAGTCAGCCAGCTGAATTTGTGATTCAGTCGATTGAAAGGTTACAAGTCAGGGTAAGAACAGTTCCGAGTTAGAGTTCAGCAGACTAAAAGTCTGCGGGGAATGCAGTGAACAGTAATCGGGCATGATTCAGTCGATTGAATTTAGGTGAAAATTTTAAGTAATTTTTCCAGAGGTTCAGTTTATCTGGAATAATGTAGGAGATGATGGAAATCAAATGGATCATCAATTTGATTTATTTATGTGCTAAATGTAATAAGGAAAAAGAGATTCGCAAAAAAGGGTTTTGCAATTCAGTTTCGATGTGATCATTGAACGTGGCCTTCACAAAAACAGCAAGGATATCATCTTGGACGTTGGTAGGATTCCTACCTTATTGAAATGCATCGGGATCTATATATGTATGTGTTCATGGTTTGATTTACGAACATGATGATTCATTTTGATTAAAATGAATGGAATATGTTTTGTGAACTATTTTTCAATTAAATATGTATTTTGATACAAAATGACAATTGTGCATTCATGATCTCATGCATGGCATGGGAGGGAACATGATGGAGGAGTTCATGCTCCATTGGGTGATTCCGATTAACATACATGGGGAGGAGTCCACGCTCCATCGGTGATTCCGATTAACATTCGTGGGAGGAGTCCATACTGATTCCTAGTGACATATGTGGGAGGAGTCCATGTTCCATTCTGTGATTCCGATTAACATACATGGGGAGGAGTCCACGCTCCATTCGGGGTCTCCGATCAACATACGTGGGGAGGTATTCAGTGACCTGGTGGTACATCACAAAACACTGTGGAAATAATTGGCCAGGGAACACTTGATATGATTTGTATGGTTTATGATATGGAGATTGGGTGGGGGATCATAGGCATATGACACCCATGACATTAACATATACATAAGCATGATTTGGATATGATTATCATGCGCTGATTTTGATACTATGATATGTTATGGTTTTCTAATATGATACACTTATTCTGATTTTTACATTGATCCTTTATGTGTATAACCCTACTTGGAATTCCTACTAGGAGCGTTGACTAACGCCCTATAACGCCCCTCCCTTTTCCACTATAAAATCAGAGTCTATTTTTTTTTTTTTAATATAAAGCTGGAAGAGAGAGGGGAGCGTCACGACGCTATCTAAGTCCAGACTACCCAAGTCCTACCCTTAACTGTCCACCCATGTTTCCATGGACTAAGACCATAAATATCGGTCCCCACATGGAACTAAATAAAACTTGCGGAATATACAAACTGATTACGGAAATAAAATTAATCGTAAGATTACTCTAATCTTAGATAGCAAATTACAAGCCCTGATTACTTTAAACTAATCATTCATTCAAACTTAAATCAAACCATGGCAGTTATCTACATTATTACATATCCATAATAATGTATCCAAAACATCAGTAAATAAACATCATCCGAACACCCAAGCTTCTATGCTTAGTTTTCCTCGGGTGACCAAAATGTCACTCTTCGGAGATAACAATCAATGTTGGCCTGGAATTTAGCCAACCAGTCCATGCCGAAGATTATATCATACTCAGTCATGTCGAGTACCAGATTATTGAACTCAAATCTGAGTAGCGAGTTCAGTATTACTGTCGTGCATATAAGTCCCAATGCCGAGTCTCCGACAGGGGATACAATTGTGAGTGCTGTAGCTAATTTTTGAACTAAGGTACCGGTAGCAGTTATAAATGATGCAGCTATAAAGGAGTGTGAAGCTCCAGAATCAAACAGTGCATAGGCATAAGAACTACTAACTACCGCCATACCTTGAATTACTGAATGATCCTCCTCTGCTGGAGGTGTTAAAGTAAACAATCGTCCCGATTCAGTAGGGTTAGGCGCCCGTCTCGCCTGATTATACATTTTGCCTCCCCGGGAGTTAACTGGTCTGCCTGGTGGACGAAATGATCCCCTGGAATTAGAAAGCCTTTTTAGCTTTGGACAATCCTTCCGGAAGTGACTCGGATGATCACAGTGGAAGCAGTTGCTCATCCTTCTAGAAGCCTGAGTGAGTGATATAGACTGCGTGGACTGGTTGGGATGAAAGGCCCCAGTGGACCCAATAGATGGTGAAGGTCTGCTGAAGTTCGGTCGGAACTTCTTATTAGGCTGATATGTGCCCTGCCCACTCTGAACTCGACGGTTGTCAAACCGCACAGACTCAGCCAACTCATGCTCAACTATGGTGGACCTGCTGACCACTTCTGCCAGTGTGGCTGCCTTGAATACAGTCACTTTGGCCCTAATGTTTGGCCGTAGACCACGCTCGAACTTACGAGCTCTCCGGTACTCCGTATCCACTATGTAGAATGCATAAATTGATAGACTGAGGAATTCCTAATGATACTCAGCTACCGTCATGGAGCCTTGCACCAATGACAAAAAGGCTTGAGTCTGGCGCTCTTTCTCCTCCTCAGGAAAATAATGATCCAGAAATGTAGCTGAGAATTGTTCCTAGGTCATAGTAGTCTTTTCCTTTTCTGGCACAAGTGCCTGCTGTTTCTCCACTACTTCCCACCACTTACCAGCATCATCAATTAATTGTGATGTGGCCAGTAAGATCTTATGAGCATGACTCTTGATATTCAGTAGAGACAATATTTGGGAGATCTTCTTTAACCAGTTCTCTACACCAACAGGCCCTTCTCTCCCTTTAAAGTAAGGAGGGCGCTGTTGCTGAAAGTCCCTGACCATGTTCCTGTCATTGGCCTCGCTTGTGCTTCAACCTCCATTCAGATGCTGCTAGAGAACAGAAGTAACTACCGCTTGAACCAAGCTTTGTAGTTCAGGAGCCATTACTGGTATACTCACGTTGGTGTTGCTGTTCCCCTCTTCCTCTTTCCGAGAAAAGTGTTCACTCTTGTCCTCTTCTCGCTGAGAGTTATGTGACTCTTCCTCATTGTGTGATTTTTCATGAAAAGATTGCTCCTTCTCAGGTTGAGTTACCTCCTTCTCATGTAGAGATTTTCATGTTGAGATACTACTTTCTCCTTCCCTTATCGTCTTGGCGAGTCTTTCTTTTTGGAGTCGTTTTGCCTAAGCCAATTTGTAACACTTTTTCCTTCCCTTTCTGATTCTGTAGGGTCTTTCTCTTGGAGCCATTTTTCCCTAAATCATGGAAACATTATGGACTTAGTTTTCTTCGTAACAAACAACTCAATGCCTAAAAGTCCTCATAACTCATAAATTTGCATACTTTATATATATATAATCCAACTTTCATCATAGGACAAGGGTTGGTAGGGTTAAAACAAACCCTTCAAATAACAAAATGCACCCACAACCCTTACAAAATATCCCCCATTTTTCCTATTTTTTCTTACTACTTCTTAGCCTAGTCTTCCGTAGAAGACCCTACATCATCCTCAAACATAAAGAAACTATCAGGGCACGTCATCGACATGTGTCCCAATACTCCACACATCAAGCAGGGTATTATCTCCGGTCCTGCAATGTAAGGACAGTTAGTCCTTTCTTTCCCGTGCCCATGAAGTCTACAAATCGGGCAAACAACTTCAAGAGGGTGGGGGCAGTATGTACTGTTGTGCCCATCCTAGTTGCACAACTCGCACATATAATCGGGTTCTATCTCCCCTACCGACTCTCTTATCATTGGAAAATCTTCCATAAGCTCTTTTGGAAAAGGTGCTAGATCCACTTCAACCTCCTCGGGAAATCCCTCCTGATTGTCTACATTAACTTCCATGTTGGAGTTGTTGGAAGAAGACACCAGCTCTATTGGATTGCTAGGGGTTCCTCTATCCCACAACTCTGTATACTCAACGTTGCTCGACATCTCTGTATCATAACAATAGAACTCATGAATAACAACAGCAGTTCCAATAAAAGCAATCTTGGTTTCGGGGGATTTCTTAAGTATAATACAATGTATATTAGTTGGGGAAATTGCCAAATCATCACTCTTTGTTTTGCTTTGTTTATGGGGGAAATCTCTAAATTCCTGTTGTTTGTTTCTCAATGTGGGGATATCGGGGAAGTGTATCCTACTTTGCTATGTTTGATATATCCACTTATGATGATTGTACTTTACTTTGCTATCTTTCATTGTTGTTCTCAGATTGATTGTTCAGTCTGAGTCTATCGAAGTAAATTAATCCGGCCCCCAATCAGCGGACTCCGAAGAGTCGGTCAGTTGGGATTCTTATCTGTCAGTGAGACATGAAACTACACCCTTTGGCCGATTTTCATCTCAAGAAACCATATAATTCATCTCTCTCTCCCTCTCTCTCAAAACCTACCTCTTGGCTGAATCATCCTTTGGTGTTTTCACCATTGTTCAAGCTTTCAATAAGCTAAGGACTAAGGAAGGAAGAAGGAAGAAAGCAATGATCAAAAGGAGAGAAGAAAAGCAAAGGAAATTGGTAAGTGTTTACATAAGAATTTAGTTAAATAAATTGGTAAAAGGGAGCATGATTTGGCCATGGAATGGCCGAATCCATCAAGGGTAACCTTGGATAAATGTGGTTTAAAAAGGATAAAAGAGGATTATAGGGTTCGGCCACTTTGGATGGCCAAACCCCATAAAAAGATTTGGTTAGGATGATGGTTTTTGAAAGCTAAAAATCATGCAATACTATGGAGATTTTTACATGTTTTAATTAGACACAAGATATATGTAAAAGGGGTTCAAATCATGGGTCATAGGGTTCGGCCACTTTGGATGGCCGAACCCCATGAAAGGATTTGATAATTTTGTATGGTTTTTGGAGAGATAAAACCATACCAATGTATGAGAGTTTTTAAGTGTTTTATTTGGAGTAAAAATTGATGTTTTAGGTTGGCCATTGGATGGCTGAATCACATTAAGATTATGGTCAAAATGTTGAATATGAACCATACAAAGGATGGAGGGATTGACTCAAGAGAACCATAGGGTCGGCCATGTTTATGGCCGAACCCCATGGGTCATTTGTGGGTGTTTAAAGATTAGAACATACTTGGAAATTATAAATGGATTTGTAGTATGTAAATGGATAGAAAAAAAATAACCATAGGGTTCGGCCATATGTATGGCCGAACCCCATGGAATGATTTTGATGGACATAAGCATTTGTGGAACCATGAAGATGATTGTGGCATTTAGATTTAATTAAAAGACCAAATTTGAGATGGTAAGGTTCGGCCATGTTGTATGGCCGAACCCCACTAAGGTGGATTTGTTTTGGATGTTGGGGATTAGCAAAATTAAACATTGGTTAGACCAATGGCAAAACCATAAATACAGGTCAAATTGTAAATATGAAGGGATTGATCAAAGAACTAGAAAAGAGGGGTCCAAAACCAAAGTGATAAGGTTCGGCCATATTGTATGGCCGAACCCTACCAAAAAATGTATGAAGTGTGAAGTGTTTCAGTGTTGATCAAATGAAAAGGAAGATTAAATCCAAAGGAAGTGAGGTTCGGCCATGGGTATGGCCGAACCCCACAAAGTGGTTTTTGGGACTTACATGTAATTAACTTGTTGTTGTATAAACAAGGTAACGGGACTTGAACGGCGCGCGAGTCTTGAATGGGTGACGCTTAAGAAAGAACGAACATTTAAGAGAACTTTCTGTAGGTTTCCTACCTACTTGTAACCACTTTTATATTTGGTTTTATCTATGAGAAATTTGTTATACTATTATTTATCATATTGGATTTGAATGATGAGATTTATTTACATGTTTCATATATTCATTGGCATCTAATGCATGGACATGGGATGATGGTTATGGAAACCGGAGCCCACACTCTGTCGGTATGCCCGTGATGCAACTGTGGGCCTCCTAAGGCGATGAGGGTCCCGCCACGAGGAATATCATGATGATAAGTGTC
Organism: Chimonanthus praecox; assembly: GCA_022113865.1. NCBI lineage: Eukaryota > Viridiplantae > Streptophyta > Magnoliopsida > Laurales > Calycanthaceae > Chimonanthus > Chimonanthus praecox. The sequence continues at coordinate 33,850,884 of CM039087.1, forward strand.
ACATCAAGAAGAAATGAAAGAATACTGTGGTTTACCTTGACGATGAGAGTCTCGTCAAGTGATGGTTATGTATATGTGTGATGGGTGGGACTCATTACATTTGCATACATACATAGCATTGATTTATATGTTATTGATGATCATATATTATGATATATGCAAGTTTTATATACTAACCATGTGGTAGCCCTGATCGGAAAACTTACTGGGCCCGTTGGTCTAACGCCCTAATTCTATCCTTAGAGGATGATACAGGAAAAGGAAAGGGAAAGGCAAAGGTTGGGCATCGCGAAGGAAGCCAAGCATAAGCGCTTGGGTGTTGGATTGGGTTCCTATTTACTGTTGTTTGGATACATTTTATGGGCATGTAATAGTTTAGTAACTTTGCTATGTTTTGTGAATAGTTTGATGATGGATATTTGGTTTAAGTAGTTTATAATGGATGACTTGTACTTGTTATCTACTCAGTATAATTCTGCAATCAGTTAATTCCGCAGTTAGTTTAGTATTATTCCGCATGATTTATTTAGTTCTGTGTGTGTATTGTTTATCATGGTTGGCCAGTTAAGGGTCGGACTTTGGAAGTCCGAACTTAACTCGCTCCGTGACGTCTCCCCACTCTCTTCCACTTGTTTATTTATAAAAAAAAAAATAGACTCTGATTTTTGGAAGGTTGGAAAAGGGCGGGGAGTTACACGCCCTACTTCTACCCTTTAGATGTTGGAACAAGAAATGGAACGGGCGATGGAGGTGAAAGAAGCCAAGCTTAGGAGCTTGGATAGCTTATACTTACTTTATTTAATATTTATTTTGGAACAATGTATTTGATATAATTGCACTTTGGGACTGTAATAACTTATATTTATTTTGCTATGGTTTGACAATGTGTTGGATATTTGAACCTCAGTTAATTTTATGTGATTGACTTCTTTGCTTAGAATTGATGTTATTTTTTATGGATGAAATCTTAATCCATATGTTTATTCCGCAACACCCTGATTTCTCAAAGATATTGATATTTACAAAAATGCCATTGGAATGGTAAATTAGAAGGTTATGATCGTAGATAAGAAAATGGTGGGGCCCATTGTTCAAATTAAGGCCTATTGTACATATTATAAAGATCAAATTAGATTAAATGATTATTGTACATCTAATTGGGTCAAGATGGTTATTTGGGTCAAAGGACCCAATTGGGACCCAATGGGTCATGATGGACGTATTTGACCATTGGGTGAGCCCAAATATAATTGGGTTAGGCTGAATTAATTTAGAGTCAAGTGGAGGATAAATGGGTAGGCTTGATGCTAATGTGTAAACCACATTTAAATGGCTAAACCACCCATAAATGGGTCATGGCGTCAATTGGGTCAATGAGCTAAATGGGGACCCAATGGGTCGAGTTGACCATATTGACCATGGTTGACCTTGTGGACCTCATGTGAGCTCAAAAGATGAGTCAAATCAGGTTGAGTTGGGACTGAAATGAGTTGGATTTGAATTAAGTAATAGAGTTGACTCAAGTGCATTAAATGAATGGCATTAAAGGTGATGAGTTGAGTTACTGAGTTGGGTGAGTTAAAATGGAAACCAAAGGGACCTTGTAATTCAAGTGAGTCAAGTGGAAGGTGAGGAGTTGCCTTGGTCTCAAACCCCACCAAGGATAAGTCCCACACGTTAATGGCATGGAGGGTTTCCCATGTGTGAGGTTTAATGAAATGAGATAAAAATCTCATGGGGAATTTGGAGGGTTTCCATCTCATGATGGAAACCCAAGCTCCAACGTTGGGAGTGCCAAGGGGTGCCTTGGTTGGCACCAAGTGACTCCTTGGTTTGATCAAGGATTGATGAGGGTTAATGAGAGGAAATGGGGCTGTTTAACAAAAGGAATACACCACCATACTTGGCCGATTTTCATCCCAAAGAAACCATAGACTTCATCTCTCTCTCTCTCTCTCTCAAGAACCTACCTCCTTGGCCGAATTATCCTTTGGTGTTTTTCACCATTGATCAAGCACATAATCAGCAAAAGAAGGGAGGCTAAGAAAGATAGGAAGCAAGGATCAAAGGCAAGAAGAAAGGCTTAGAGAATTGGTAAGTATTCCATGGAATTTTGTTTAATAAAGTTGGTTAAATGGAACATGATTTGGCCACGGTATGGCCGAATCTACCAAAGGTTTAAATTATGAATAATGATGTTTAAAAAGATAGAAAGCATGGACCATAGGGTTCGGCCACTTTGGATGGCCGAACCCCATGAAAAGAGTTGGTTAGGTTGATGGTTTTTGGAAGGCTAAAAACCATGCAAAACCATGGAGATTTTTATATGTTTTAATGAGACACAAAGTGTATGTTAAAGAGGTTCAAATCATAGGCCATAGGGTTCGGTCACTTGGGATGGCCGAACACCATGAAAGGACTTAATAGGTTTATGGTTAATTTTTTATGGTTTTGAAAGATAAAAACCATACAAGTTATGGAGGGTGTTAAAAGGTTTTTGAATGAAGATAAGTTTATTATCTTGGGTCGGCCATGGGATGGCTGAACCATATGGTTTTTATGGCTAATTATGCATAAATGATAGAATCATTTACTCAAGAGAACCATTGGGTACGGCCATGTGTATGGCCGAACCCCATGGACCATTGAATGGGTATTTGGATTCAAGTATATGGGTAGAAATTATTGTTGGTTTTGTAATATTTTCAAAAGGCCTAAAAATATGATTAAATGGTGAAGGCCTAATTCCGCATGACTTATTTAGTTCCGCTGTATTGTTTATCATGGTTTAGTCCATGCACACATGGTTGGCCAATTAAGGGTCAGGCGCTGGAAGTCCGAACTTAGCTCGCGTCATGACGTTCCCCGCTCTCTTCCACTTTGCTTATTTAAAAAAAAAAAGATAGACTCTGATTTTTGGAAGGTTGGAAAAGGGCAGGGCGTTACATGAACTGTTTAGTGGACTTGGTCCACGCACACGTATTGTTGGCCAGTTAAGGGTCGGGCTTGGAAACCCGGACTTAGCTCACGTCGTGGAATCCCACTCTCTCTCACTCTTTAATTTAAGAAAAAAAAAATATATACTTTGATTTTCGGCGAGTGAAAAAGGGTGGGGCGTTACAGTTTAATCCAAGAGTCTCCTAGGTTAAACCAAGGGACTCCTTGGTCGGGTAAATCAATAAGAAAGGAATTGGAAAGGATTGGGCTTGTATACAAAGGGGCACACCACACCCCTTGGCCGGCTCCCACACTTTGAAACAAAGGATTTGTTTCCTCTCCTTTTTTCTCTTTCTCTATCTCTCTCTCGATTCTATCTTTATACTTGGTGAATAATCAAAGAGCAAGGAAGGAAGAAGGAAGCTTAAGTAAGGAAAGGACAGACCAAAAAGAAAAGAAGGAGACGGGAAAGAAGGTATGTTAAAATGTAATAGTATGGGATTAAGACTAAGGGAAGCCATAGTTTTGGCCATGGGTGGCCTAACCTATGGGTTCCATATTGGATTTCAAGGGCTGACCAAACTATTATAGGGCCATGGAGTTGGATATCCATTCAGGAAATGGATATGTGTTAAATACAAACAATCTAAGGAATGGATCCAAAACCATGTTGTAATGGTTCAAATGTTGGAATGATTATGAACAGATCCTAACTTTGGGCAAGTGACAAGAGTAAATCCAATTAAGAGTTATGTGATGATGATAACCATGTATAGGAATGATAAGGAGTGGATTTCATGAAGAAAGGATTTACAAAATAATCAAACAAAAGAGACTGACAAACAGTCAGTCGACTGAATCTGGGATTCAGTCGACTGAACTGGAGTTGGCCGAAACAGAAATGAGTTTCTGGGAGTTTCAGCCAACTGAATCTTGTGATTCAGTCGACTGAACATGGGCTGGATTAAAATATTTAAGATTTATTGATGGTTTACCCAATTGAATCTAGGATTCAGTCGACTGAACATAGACGTATCAAATAACAAAGAGATCTGATTGGTTTCAGCTGATTGAATCAAAGATTCAGTCGACTGAAGGGATACTTATTGAATACATAAAGGGTTGGATGGTAATTTAGCCGACTGAATGTGAACTGGTTGAACAAACAAATAAGCTGATCCGAAGTCAGCCGACTGAATCTTTGATTCAGTCGACTGAAAGGATATTGAACGATAATACAGAGGGTTTGACTCAGAGTCAGCCGACTGAATCTGTGATTCAGTTGACTGAAAGGTTACGAGTCAGGGTTAAAACAATTCCGAGTTGGATTTAAGCCGACTGAATATTGTATTCAGTCGATTGAAAGTGTGCGGGTAAGGCAGACAACAGTATTCGGGGGTGATTCAGTAGACTGAATTGAAAAGTTGAAATTTTAAATAATTTTTCCAATTGTTACAGTTTATCTGGAATGATGTAAGGGATGATGGAAATTAAATGGATAGTCAGATTGATTTATAGATGTGATTAAATGTAATAAGGTAAGGAGATTCGAAAAGGGTTCCGATTCGTTGTGGCGTGATCGTTAAACGGTATCTTCACAAAACAACAAAGATAGTATACTGCAATTTGGTAGGATTTTTACCTTATTGAGACACTGTAGATTATATACATGTACTGGTTTTATTCCACATATGATGATTTACTTTGGTTAAACAAATGGTTATGTTTTATGAACTGAATTTCAATGATATTATGTAATTTGATATGAAATGATATTCTTACACTCATTATCTCATGCATGGCATGGGAGGGAACACAAGGGAAGAGTCCAAACTCCATTCGGTGATTCCGATTAGCATATGTGGGGAGGAGTCCATACTCCATTCGGTAATTCCGATTAATATATGTGGGGAGGTATAACAGTGACCTGGTGGTACATCGCAAAACACTGTGGAAGTAATTGGCCTGTAACACCCTGGAATTTTAAAGTTATCAATTTATATGAATTTATTCATATTTACGGAATTGCCATTGTGTTATATTTGATTTGAATTTAAATGGGTTAATGGTTCAATCAAGACCCAATGGTTAGTAGTTTGATTACAAAGCAAATAAATGGATAAGATGAACTTAAACGGGTCAAGAATCATAATTGGGTCAAATTTCGTTAAATGGGTCAAAATGGCCAAATTGGACCAATGGGGCGGGTTTGACTTTGTTGATCACTAAGTAAGTCCAAGATTGATTAAATTGGGACTGATTGGATTTAGAAAATGGAATTAATAGTTGAGTTAAATGAGTGAACTGATTTAGAATAATTATAGTGAGTGAGTTGATTAAAATAAATTTAATAAGTGAGTTGTTAAATAAGTTTTAATTAAGTGGTGTGTGAAGTGAAAGAGTTGATGATTCAAACTCACCTCACTCCACACGTTGAAGGGCAGCTAGAGGGGGGTGGGGGAGTTTCATCTCAAAGATGAAACCCCCACTCATAGTCTTTAATGAGAAGTTATTCAAATTCAAATCATGGGACGTTGGTTGCATGAGACATTGCATGCATGTAACGACTACTAAGGAGATAAGTGGGGTGACTGTTTTGAGAGTTACAAATGCAAGGGTAATGTGAGATGATAATGAGAAGAAGGAGCCAAGGAGGGGAGGTTACACCAACAACCATGCAAGGAGACGTTGGAGGAGGGGAAGAGTTTCATCTTAAGATGAAACTCCAATTTGAATTGTTAATGAGAGAAGGAAGGTATTAAGAAGTGGAGGTTACACAAGTCCAACCAGCAAGGGACGTTGGATGCTTGGGGGGGGGGGGGGGTGGGTTTCATTTTCATAGATGAAACTCCAAAGTAACATAAAGGATTTTGGGTTAAGGCAATGGGAGTTACACAAGGATTAAATCAAAACCCATCACTTTGGCCAACCACCCCATTTTTGGAACAAAGATTTGGATCTCCATCTCTCTCTCTCTCTTTCTCTTGGACGTCCTCTATCTCTCCAAACACCAAGAACAACAGCTGGTTACTGATTTGCAATCAGTCCTTGGTTGCTTTCTTTCACCAAGACAAAAGCACACATTGAGCAAAGGAGTGGGCATCAAGGTTTCCCATCCAAAACCCAAAATTCTATCTCTTTCTCTAATCCATACCTTAGCCGAATCATTTCCAGGACAGCAACAAAGTCATCTTCGGCCAAGGAATCAAGAAGAAGGAGAGGCTAAAAAGGAAGGAACAAGCCGGAGTGAAGATCAATTGGAGGAGTCGCGGAAACGGTAGGTTTTCGATAAACTATTTTTAATAAAGAATCATGATCCGACCATTGGATGGCCGAATCTAACAAGGGTTAGATATTGGTTGGAAGTGCATGAATAAGATGAAAAATGGATTATAGGGTTCGGCCACTTGGGATGGCCGAACCCCATGAAAAGAATGGATTAATTTGGCTGGTCTTTTTGAACAAAATCATGGACTGTTTTTGGATGCTAAGTTAGATTGATTGCATGCTTTGAGAAGTTCTAAAATTATGGTTTTAAGTGTCATGTGTTGGGCTATGTATTGGCCGAACACATCAAGGAATTTAATCTTGAATAAGATTGTTTAAAAAGGAAAGATCATTGGGTTCGGCCATTTTGGTTGGCCGAACCCCATGATAAGAGTGGATAGGTTTGATGTTTTAAAGGTCAAAAATCATGTCAAAACATGGTAAATTTTATATATGTTAAATGGGTCATCTTGTGGCCAAAATAAGTAAGTATGATGAGAAGATTTACATAAAGGAAACCTTGGGGTTCGGCCATGTGTATGGCCTAACCCCATGGACTGTTTTTGATGGTTATTTGGGTTAAGTGTAGGGTGGATATTATGTAAACATTATGTGATTTGATTTAAGAATAAGATAGGTTTATCTATGGACTTAATGCTAAGTTTATAATTGGATAAATGGATCTAAACCATAGGCCATGAGATTTAGCCAATTGGGTTGGCCGAACCCCATGAAATGGTATGACATTTCCATGAAAGTATTTGATGGTTTTGTGAGATAAAAACCATATAAAGTTATGGTGTTCTTATGTCAATTATGGACTTAGTATTGAGGTGATATGAAGGATGATGGAACATAGGATTAAAATCTCTAGGGTGAGGTTCGGCCATGTTGTATGGCCGAACCCGACCAATTGTTATTTGATGGACTTGGTGATTCATTCATAATGAATTTGGGCAAATGAGATATATGATTAAAGGGTTTAAATGACCAAAGTAAATGGTGAGGTTCGGCCATGTTGTATGGCCGAACCCCACTAAGGTGGTTTGGTTATGGACTTTGGTTTTTAAACAAAATTAAACAAAGGGTTAGTATAGTGGCGTCATCGTAAATATGGATGAAAAGATGAAATGATCAAAAGAATGGACTTATGAGCCAAAACCCAAGGTGGTACGGTTCGGCCATGTAGTATGGCCGAACCCTACCAAGGTTTATTTGGAGGATTTGGTTGTTTGAATGTGTATGGAGTAAAATAAAAGAGACCAAAGTTTTAAATGGGTGAGGTTCGGCCATGGGGTATGGCCGAACCCCACAAAGTGGATTTTTGGGATTTAGATCAAATTAGAACCATATGGTCAAATGATTAACTTGCTGCTATGTACATAGGGTATTTGGATTTCTAAGAACGGTGTACAAGCCGTGATCGAACGACGGTTCAAAAGAAGGGTCAAACAAAGTAATCTAGTGTAGGTTTCCTACCTTTATTGTAACCACAATTTCATATGCTGTTTTATGTCGATTTCGATAACTTATATGATTATAAAGTTATGTTTCTAAATGACATGTTTGCATAGACATCTCATGCATGGCATGGGATGATGGTGTTGTAACCGGAGGCCACACTCCGTCGGGGCGTCCGAAAGACCACTGTGGGGTACCCTGATGATGAGAATCCCATCAGGAGGAATTCGGAGGCCACACTTCGTCGGGGCGTCCGAAAGACCACTGTGGGTTACCTTGACGATGAGAATCCCGTCATGTGATGGCTATGTTGAATGGTGATGGGTGGGACTCATTACATGTTCATTTCATACATAGCATGTTTTTATGGAATTTTATCACACATGTATTATTATTATACTATTTGCATATTTTTGACTAACCATGTGGTAGCCCTATTTGGAAACACTACTGGGCGCGTTGATCTAACGCCCTATCTATATCCTTAGTGGATGACGCAGGGAAAGGCAAGAACGTGGATCGAGAAGAAAACCAAGCATAGGAGCCTGGGCATTTGGAATGGATTTGAATGGACATGAATGGACTATTTATGGATTTGTTATTTGAATTTGGACAATGTAATTTGGTAACTAGTTTGGTTGGCATGTAATAAGTAGTTAAGTAGATGCTATGGCTTGGTTTATTTTGGATGGTTGGATTGAATGGTAGATTAATATTATTTAGTAATTTTGGAGAATAAGATCTTGTACTTTGCTATCTAAAAATGGAAAATTGGAATAGTCTTAGGTTCTATTATAACCTCAGTTAGATTAAGATTAAGTTAATTCCTCAAGTTGTATTTGTACCATGTGTGGATCATTCTTATGGACTTAATCCGATCACTTGATTTTTATATTTTTTTAAAAAAATAAACTCTGAAAATTAGAGTGAAAAGGGCGGGGTGTTACATGGCCAAGGGAACACCTTGATATGGCTCTGTTTATCAAGGAAACTATTGATATGATTTGTGTTATGGTTGGATATGGAGGTTGGGTGGGAGATCATTGGCATATGACACCCATGACATGACACATACATTAACATGATTTTGATGAGTATCATACGCTGTTTTTAGTACTACAAGTTGTTTTAAAGTTTTGATATGATGTACTTATCTTGATTTTATATTGATCCTATGTGTACATAACCCTATTTGGAATTCCTACTGGGCGCGTTGACTAACGCCCTACTTCTACCCTATAGATGATGGAACAGGAAATGACAAAGACATGGGACATGATTGGAGCCAAGCATAGGAGCTTGGGCAGATTTATGTTTATGTTATTTATGTTGATTTTGAGAGATGTATTGGGTGGACTGATATTTTGGGATTGTAATATTTTAGATTTATTTTGCTATGGTTTGATGATATTTTGGATATTTAAGTTTCAGTTAATTAATGGTGATTGGCTTCCTTGCTTTCTAATGACATGGATATGGAAAGTGTTGTTATTAATATAATAATTCTGCAAGTATTCTTTACTGTGTAAAATGTTTTGGTGGCCTTAGTCCACACACACGATAAGGTGGCCAGTTAAGGGTCGGGTTTTGGAAACTTGGACTTAGCTCGCTTCGTGACGTTCCCGCTCTCTCTCACTTATTATTTATTAAAAAAAAAAAATATACTCTGATTTGTGGCGAGTGAAAAAAGGGCAAGGCTTTACAGTTGGTATCAGAGCGAAACCGGAAGTGTTGAATTTCACAAAGTAAGATTAATACGGTATCATGTTTCACTGATAAGATAAGAATCCTAACTGACCGACTCTTTGGAGTCTACTGCATGGGGGCTGGATTAATTCACTTTGTTGAGAGTCAGACTGTAAGCATTCAATCTGAGAACAACACTTGATGAGAGGAATAACAGCAAGGGATGGACAATCACTATAATTGTGGATTTATCAAATGTAGCAAAATAGGACATATCTCCCCAAACAAGAAACATCAGGATTTCCCCAAAATGAGAAACAATATATGATACATAGGAAAGTTCCAAAAAAAAAAAAAAATAAGATAATGATTAGGCAATGTTCCCCAAGTATGAAAACATAAGATTTTATGAGAAAACTAAGTCAATCAATGTTTCGATGACTTAGGAAAATGCCTCCAAGAAGAAGAAGAAATACCCGACAAAACCCGCATCAGGAGGAAGAACAGAACGGAGAGGGACAGAACCCACACCAGGAAGAGGGACATAACCCACACCAGGAAGAGGGAAAGAATATCGTGAACATGTAACACCCCAATTTCTCAATGAGATGGATAATTATGAAAATGCCCCTGGATTGGTAAATTTATTAATTATGATGTTAAATGAGAAAATAGTGGGGCCCATTGCTCAAATTAAGACCCCATGAGCACACGATAAATGTCAAATTTGATTGGATGGGTAATGTACATCAATTTGGGTCAATATGGTTAATTGGGTCAAAGGACCCAATTGGACTCAATGGGTCATAATGGACTTATTAGACCATTGGGTGAGCCCAAATTTAAGGGGGATAAGCTAAATTGATTGGAATTCAAGTAGAGCAAAAATTGGTAGGCTTGATGCACATGTGAAAACCAAATGCAAATGGCTAAAACAGCCCATAAATGGGTCATGTTGTCAAAACGGGTCAAGGAGCTAAAAAGGGGACCCAATGGGCCGGGTTGACCACAGTTGACCATGTGGGCTCTCAAGTGAGCTCAAGTATGAGTTAGTGCAGCTCGAGTTGGACTGATTTGGATTGGATTTTAATTACGAAAAGAGTTGACTCAAATATGGTGCATTAAGTGTGTTGAGTTGGAGTAAAAAGGTTCATGAGTCAAGTGAGTCAAGAGGAAATTGAAAGGGGTTTTAATCTCACACAACACTAAGTTAGACAAATCTTAGCCGTTGGAATGAAGGGGTACCTTGACAAAGCCAAGGGACACCAAGCATGGGCGGCATGCATCTCATCTCATGAGATGCATGGGCTTACATGAAAGGTTGCAACGGTTGGTACCAAGGGGTGCCTTGGATGGCACCCAATACCCCCTCGGTTTTAACAAGGTTTAATGAAGGGAAATTGAGAGGTTAAGTGGCTGATTATACAAAAGGAATACACCCATCATTTGGCCGTTTTTCACACAAGAAATCCTAAGGAATCCTCATCTCTCTCCCTCTCTCCAAATTCATTCTCTTGGCCGAACCAGCTAGTGGTGTCTTCACCCATTGATCAAGCACTAATTCGGATAGAAGCTAAGGAAGAAAGAAGGAAACAAGAGGGGGAAGAAGACAAGGAGCAAAGGCAAAGGAAGTTTGGTAAGTGTTTATGTGGTATTTTGTTTAATAATATGGGTTAAGTGGGACATGATTTGGCCATGGGAGGGCCAAATCTGCCAAAGGTTTAGAGTATGATTATTGATGTGTAGTTAGATGGAAAACATGGACATAGGGTTCGGCCACTTTGGATGGCCGAACCCCATGAAATAATATGGTTTTGAGTAATGGTTTTGTAAGTTTAAATCCATGTAAAACCATGAAGATTGGTACATGTTTTTGATGAGGCAACATAGTTGTTAAAGAAGGTTTAAAACATGGATTTGGATGTCATGATTGGCCAAAGAATGGCCGAATGCATCATGGGTCTAAACCTTGGGTATAAATTGATAAAATGGATCGTTGGGTTCGGCCACCTTGGATGGCCGAACCCCATGAATTGATGTTGATATTTTGATGGTTTTTGGAAGGTTAAAAACCATGCAAAACCAAGGAGGTTTTTACATGTTTTTAATAAGGCTAAGTGTTTGATTAAAAGGTTTAAAATTATAGGCTATAGGGTTCGGCCAATTGGGATGGCCGAACCCCATGAAATGGTATGATATTTTTATGGTAATATTTGATGATTTTGAGAGTTAAAAACCATACAAGATTATGGTGTTTTTATGGGAATTAAATGAATATAAGTTTGCTGTTTTGGGTTGGCCATTGTATGGCTGAACCATGTGGTTAACATGGCTAAAGGGTAGAGTCCAATTGATATATAAATAATGGAATCATTGAGCAAAAGAACCATAAGGGTTCGACCATGATTATGGGTTTTATGAATCAATTTCACGGAAATGATTAGTGGTTCTAAAGTTTAAACATGATACAATTGTGAATGGATTAAGAGACCCAAATTGGATTGGTAGGGTTCGGCCAAGTTGTATGGCCGAACCCCACTAAGGTGGAATGGTTATGGATGTTAGTTTCAATATGGTAAGGTCAATAGCAAAACCGTAAATACTAGTCAAAGTTCAATATGAAAGGATTGACCAAAGGAATTGATTTGTGGGCCAAAACCAAAGTGGTATGGGTCTGCCATGGTGTATGGCCGAACCCTACCAAGACATGTTTGAATATGAAATGTTTATCAAATGAAAAATGAAGATTAAATCCCAAAGTGGGTGAGGTTCGGCCATGGGTGTGGCCGAACCCCACAAGATGTTTTTGGGTCTTAGATGTGAATGCACATTTAAATGATAGTATGACTTACTTACTGTTATATGGACAAGGTAACGGAAGTTGAACGACGTGCGAGTCGTGATCGGCTAAAGCCTAAGAAAGAACGGACGCTGAAGTGAATCTTCAGTAGGTTTCCTACCTACTTGTAACCACAGTTTTATCTTGGTTTTTATGAGACTCAGGTTCTATTTTATTGGTTTTGAATGATGGATATTATTTACATGTTTTATATATACATTGGCATCTCATGCATGGACATGGGATGATGATTGTGGAAACCGGAGCCCACACTCCGTTGGTATGCCCGTGATGCAACTGTGGGGCCTCCTTAGGCGACGAGGGTCCCGCCAGGAGGATTATCTGATGATTAAGGACACTGAAGCCCACACTCCGTCGGAATGCCCGTGATGCAACTGTGGGGCCTCCTTAGGCGATGAGAGTCCCGCCAGGAGGATTAATATGGTTATATAAGACACGTCAAGTGATGGCTATATGTATGTGTGATGGGGTGGGGCTCATTACATTTGCATACATACATAGCATGGTTTTATATGTTTTTGATAATCATACATTTGATATATACATGATTTATAATCTAACCATGTGGTAGCCTTGATCGGAAATCCTACTGGGCGCGTTGATCTAACGCCCTAATTCTATCCTTAAAGGATAATGCAGGAACAAGGAAGGGGAAAAAGAAGGTCGATGACCAGGAGGGGAGCCAAGCCTAAGCGCTTGATTGTTCATTGGGATTTCTTTATTACTGTCTTTTGAGTTATATTTTGTGGACATGTAATAAGTTGATACATTGCTATGGTTTGTTTATGATATTAACAATGGATGGTTGGTTTAAGTTATTTATTAATTAAGATTTGTACTTGCTATCTATTCAATCTAATTTCGCAGTTAGTCTAGTTTATTCCGCAAGACATTGTTTAGTTCCATGTGTGGTTTGTCTTTCGTGGGTTTAGTCCATGCACACAGGGTGGCCAGTTAAGGGTCGGACTTTGCAAGTCCGAACTTAACTCGCGACGTGACGTCTCTCCGTCCTTGTCCGGTTTTAATTTAAAAAAAAAAATTAGACTCTAATTTCTCGGAGAGGGCGGGGCGTTACAGAACATTCCTGGAGTACCTCCTGAGCTGCAAAGCCTAGTACAGGCAGTAGTCACTTCTGTCCTACAGCAACACCAGAATGGCAATGGAGGCGTAACCTCCAATGAATCGTAGGACCAAAACATGGAAAGGGATTTCCAACAGCAGCGTCCCCCTTATTTCAAAGGGAGAAAGGGACCCGCAGGAGCGGAGAACTGGATCGAGAACATTACCAAGATTCTGAAGCTGCTCAAGATCACTGGTGATGAGGACAGGATACTGCTCGCTACTTCACAATTGGTGGATGATACCGGCAAATTGTGGAGAGTTATAGAGCGTCAACAAGCACAAATTCCAGCGGGGGAAATGACTGAGATGACATGGGACCAGTTCGCTGGAATGTACCTCGATCATTATTTTCCAGAGGAGGAGAAGGAGCGTCAGACACAAGCGTTCATATCTCTGGTCTAGGGCACCATGACTGTTGCCGACTATTATCAAGAGTTCCTCCGTCTGTCATGTTATGCACTATACATAGTGGACACAGAATACAAGAAGGCTCGGAAGTTTGAACGGGGCCTGCGACCTAACCTAAGAGCCAAAGTCACAATCTTCAAATTAGCCATTTTGGCAGAAGTGGTTAGTGCTAAGCAAGAGTTGATGGAAACAGTCAAGTTTGTGGATAACCGCCGAGGTCAGAGCAAGGGAAATACTTTCCACCCGAACAAGAGATTCAGACCTAACTTTGGGAGACCATCACCTTCTACTGGGTCCACTAGAGGTTTTCGTCTAAATCAGCCCTCCACATCTGGACCAGTCTCTCAGTTTTCTCGAGGTGTAGGCACCTGTTTTCAGTGTGACCAGCAGGGCCATTTCAAGAGTGAGTGTCCGCAGAACAATTGACCTCCTCACTCCAGAGGTTATTTCCGTCCTCTAGCTCGACCAGCTCAGTCACAAGCATCCATAGGACATAATCAGACAGGACGGGCACCTATTCCGACAGGAATTGGATTGCTATATACTTTGGTTCCTCCACTAGAGACAGTGGATCATTCGGTGATTCAAGGTGTGGCAGTAGTTGGTAGTTCTTATGGCTTCGCACTATTTGATTCAGGAGCATCTCACTCCTTTATATCTGTTACTGGTACTCTAGTACAACAATTGTCCACTGCACTTACTATTGTATCCCTTATTGGAGACACGTCATTGGGTCTGATCTGCACTTCTATAGACACTGAACTTGCTGGGTTCAAATTTAAATTCAACTATCTGGTACTCGAGATGACAGAGTATGACATCATATTTGGCATGGATTGGTTGGCTAACTTCCAGGCCAGCATTGACTATCATCTCCGTAGAGTGATATTTTGGTCACCCGAGGGAAAATGATATGTGGTACATGCCGACAGACAGAGCATTCCTATGACCAGGAGATTGCAGGAAGAAATGATACCTCCAAAAAGGGAGATTGACTTCGAGATTAAGCTATGTACTGACACTGCTCCTATATCTTTGCCGCATTATCGGATGGCCCCAGCAGAAATGTCTGAGTTGAAGAAATAAATTGATGAATTGCTCAGACTAGGATGCATCCGAAACAACACATCATCCTGGGGAGCACCGGTATTACTTGTCAAGAAGAAGGATGGTAGTCTTCGGATGTGTGTTAGAAACAAGTACCCTCTACCTAGAATCGATGATCAATTCGATCAACTCAGAGGTTCCAGCTATTTCTCCAAGATTGATTTGATGTCAGGTTACCATCAAATCCGAGTCAGGGATGAAGACATAGAGAAGATGGCTTTCAGAATTCGGCATGGACTGTATGAATATGTGGTCATGCTGTTTGGACTCACCAATGCACCGTGTTCATGGATCTGATGAACAGAATATTCCAACCTTATCTGGATAAGTTCGTGATTGTTTTCATTGATGATATCTTGATTTATTCCACCAGTCCAGAAGAGCATGCTGAGCATCTAAGGATAGTCTTGGACACCCTGAAGAAGAACCAGTTATACGCCAAAGCAAACAAGTGCGAGTTTTTGGCTATCTGAGGTCAATTTCTTAGGACATGTCATATCAATAGACGGAATAGCCGTGGACCCGGCTAAAGTGGCAGTAGTTAGAGACTGGAAAGCTCCAAAGAATGTGACCGAAATCCGCAGCTTTCTGGGACTGGTTGGCTACTATTGGAAGTTTATTATGGACTTCTCCAAGATTACAGCTCCACTCACCTGACTCACTCAGAAAGGAGTCAAGTTTGAATGGTCGAATGTATGCAACCGAAGGTTCAAAGACCTGAAACAGAAGCTTACGACTGCTCCTATTCTGAATTTGCCGGAAAGAGGCAAGGGATATGAAGTATATTGTGATGCTTCAGGAGAAGGACTTGGTTAATCTCTCACTCAAAGTCATCATATAATGGCATATGGTTCAAGGCAATTGAAAATTCATGAACGCCACCATCCCACTCATGATCTGGAATTAGCCGCAGTGTTCTTCGCTCTAAAAAACTGGAGACACTATCTATATGGTGAGAAATTTGAAGTATTTTCTGACCATAAGAGTTTGAAGTATCTATTTGATCAGAAGGAACTCAATATGAGGCAATGCAGATGGATGGAATATCTGTAAGATTATGAGTTTGCACTACGATACCATCCTGGCAAGGCAAACAAAGTGGCAGATGCCCTCAGCCACATGTCACATGCAACTATGGCCAGTTTGATAATGAAGGAATGGGAAATGTTGACAACCATATGGGAATTCAATTTGTACATCAAGGACAGTGGAAGCATGTATAATCTAATGGTACGGTCTAATATGATTACCAAAATTGAGCAAGAACAGCGGACGGATCCAGAAGTGGAAGAGATATGGGCCAAGATGTCTACTGATGAGGTCGTACCAGAATGGGAATTACGACCTGGACAAGGTCTCTTATTCCGAGGTAGGGCATATGTGCTTCAAAGCTGCAGAAGAGAGTTGTTGATCGAAGCTCATCAAACAAAACTCTCTATTCATCCGGGTAGCAGCAAAATGTACCATGATCTGAAAAGACATTATTGGTGGCATAGACTCAAAAGAGATGTGGCTGACTTTGTCTCTCACTACCTCACTTGCCAACAAGTCAAGATAGAACATTAGAAGCCACCAGGATTGCTCAAACCCTTACTAGTGCTGGAATGGAAATGAGAACATATTTCCATGGATTTTGTGACAGGGTTGCCAAGGTCATCAAAGGGTAACGATGCAATATGGGTTGTGGTGGACCGTCTGACCAAGTCTACACATTTTCTTCCAATCAAGATGACAGACTCATCTGAGACTTTGGGACGACGATATATCAAGGATATCATCAGGCTACATGGTATCCCCAGGACTATTGTGTCCGATAGAGATGGCCGATTCACCGGCAGAGTCTGGCAGAGCATGCAATCGGCTATGGGGACCAACCTGTTGATCAGGACAGCTTTCCATCCACAAACCGACGGACAGTCAGAACGTACAATTCAAATGTTGGAAGACATGCTGAGAGCCTGCATGTTAGATTTCAAGGGTGGCTGGGAAGATCATTTACCACTTGTTGAGTTTTCATACAACAATAGTTACCAGGCCAGCCTTAAGATGGCTCCATTCGAGGCGTTGTATGGTAGACCCTGTAGATCACGAGTGTGTTGGATAGATGCCGGAGAACCTGCACTTATTGGACCTAAGCTCGTTGCAGAAACCACGGAACAAATTACGGTGATACGACAACATCTACTCACTGCACGGAGTCGTCAGAAGAGTTACGCTGACAAGAGAAGGAGATTCCTTTAGTTTGAAGTGGGAGGCTTAGTGTTCTTGAAGGTCTCGCCACAGAAGGGACACATGAGATTTGGGAAGAAAAGGAAGCTATCACCCAGATTTGTGGGACCCTTTCCAATCCAAAAGAGGGTGGGGGAAGTGGCTTATCGTCTGATACTCCCTCCACAATTGTCATCACTGCACAATGTATTCCATGTTTCTATGTTGAGGAAGTGCAATCCTGACCCCTCGCATGTGCTGAACGTATAAGACATAGAAGTGCAAAACGACGTGTCTTACGTCGAAAGGCCTGTCAGAGTGATTGAGACAGAACAAAGGGTGTTGTGGAACCTAGCAATGCAATTCGTCAAGGTGGTATGGGACCGACATGGTAACAAGGAAGCCACCTGGGAACTTGAGACAGAAATTAGAGTAGCTCATCCTGAGCTATTTATGTAATGTCTGTTTGAAACCCTACCTCGCTTGATTTTCGGGACGAAAATTTCAAAAGAGGGTAATATTGTAACACCCCGAATTTTCATTACTGATAAATATATTGGATTGGCACAATTTGATTTCAATTTAATGGAATTCGAAATTGAAAAGAGGAAATTAACATTAGATGGGCAAGAAATGGATCCATTACCCAATTAAGATCCAATGGGTTATGGATAAGGTTGATTTTAACATAATTGGGTAAGTCTTAAGCAAATGGATCAATTACCAATTAAGACCGAATGGGTCATAGATGAGCTGATTTTAAAGTAAATGCGTAAGGTTAAATTAATTGGGTCAGCTACCCAATTAAGACCCAAATCCACCTCATCAAGTGAGGTGGCAAGTGGGTGATGTGGCATGCATAGTGTAATAACCCGATTTTTTGATAAATATATATATTGGCATTTATTCATTTTAATTTGAAGTTTGATATAATAAAATGCCAAATGGACCAAATTTTGGGACAATGGCCCAAGGATAGCCCAATTGGGCCATGGATTGGATGAAACCCATTTAACGGGTCAATGAGGATTAATCGGGTCAACAATGGTCAAGTGGGCCCGATAGCCATGTGGGGCCCAATGGATCAAAATCGGTTCAAATCCTAAGGTAAGTGGAAAAGGAGGGAATCTAATTGGGCCATGGGCCCAATGGTTACCCAATAGGCCTTGAATTGGAATTGATACATGTAATTGGTCAATGGTAAGTAATCGGGTCAAAGATGGTCAATTTGGGTCAAAGAGCCAAGGTAACTAAGCCCTAAGATAAATGGGTAAGACAAGAATCAAATTGGGCCATGGGCCCAATGGTGATCCAATAAAAGGGATACAATTAATAAAATTTAAATCACCTAAGTTAGGTAATAAATGGACCAAGGTAACATGGCCAATGGGGCCCACCTCCACCTCACCCATGGAGGTGGCGTGTGGAACCCAAGGATAGGGGGCTGACCACCATGGTTGACTTGGTCAACCATGGGTGGATCTTATAGAAGAAATTTAATGGAATTAAATGAAATATGGGGTTTAATTAACTTAACCTAAAAATCAAATGGATCTAAGTTAATTAACCTAATCTAAATTGGTCAAATGGTCAAAACCACTTCAACAAACACAAACCAGTCTTAAGAAACACAAAATAAAACCATGGGCTTAAATGGTGGATTGGGCTCAACCACCCCCACCAAAGTCAAGCCAACCCATGCTTGGTTGGTGAGAAAGTTAATGCTTGAGTGAAGGCTACTCCAACCACCTCCCTCCCATTTCCAAGCTAACCAATTTCACTCTATCTCCCCACACACATGAAATTCATCCCTCACCTTGCAAGAGAGGAGAAAAGAAAAATTAGAAGAAAAACTTAGAAAGAAAGAGGAAGAAAAGAGAAGAAAAAGATAAGTCTTGGGCCACCCCAAGATCAAGAACCTTGAAGATCTCTCCCTCATCTCCATACTCTCTTTCTCTCTTCACCTAACTTCATTTACCTTAGCCAATCCAAGCATGTCCCACCATTGATCAAGCTCATCTAGCCAATCAAACAAGGAAAGGAAGGAGAAAAGAGGCCAAGGAAGTTGACGGGAGCGACAAAGACCGGAGGAGTCGTCGGATAGTAAGTATGTTCTAAACAAAAAATTTATTATTTAGGTTTTCTTTTAATTTTGAAATCCATCCTTGCCATATGATGGTGGCCAAATTATTTTAGGCTATGGAATGGATCTAAAATCCATCAAATGGAAGGCAAAGAAATGGAAGAGATGGTCTAAGGAAAAAATGAAATGAATGGATTAAGTATGGAAAAGATGGAAGTTTTAATGGATTGAATGGATCTTAGGGTTCGGCCATGTAGCATGGCCGAACCCCATGGCCAATGTGGGATGATTTTTAATTAAGGTTTGAAGGTTTGAAATGGTGGAGAATGATGTATGCTAATTAGTTTTCAAGTGATTTGAATAGTGATTTTAAAGAGGATTTAAAGGCATAGAATGGAATGGATGAATGATCATAGGGGTCGGCCATGTAGCATGGCCGAACCCCATGATGAATAATGAGTGATTTATTAAGATTATTAGGTTTGAAGATAATGAAGAAATTAGGTTAAGTTAATGATGAAATTTAAATGGATTTACAAAGTGAATGATATATTTTAGAGGGCCAAAATGAATGAGGATTATTGATTTTAAAAAGGGATTTCTTTTGGACAAAAACATTGGTCTAAGGATGGCATCAATGGATGATGAGCCATGAACCATGGGTTCGGCCATGGTGTATGGCCGAACCCTTGGTGGTATTTAATAATTCTCTTTATGATGGAAAAATATAGAAAATGGTTAAGAAAAAAAAATGGATGGATTGTATGGATGTTTCAAGTATGATATGTGATGTTGGTGATTTAAATGGATGATTTAATTAGAGGTATGTTTAAAAAGGGTAAATGAAACCAAGAAAAATGGGGAAAGAAACATCATGGGTTCGGCCATGGTGTATGGCCGAACCCATGACCCAAATTTTGATCAATTTTAGGCTAAGGTTAAATGCATGTATCAATGCTTAGGAGTTTGATTTAAAGGGCCAAAATGATTAAAGTTTTGTGATTTTAAATTGGATTATTTTGGGACAAAACTTGGCCTTTGAAAATGGTATCCATAAAGGTGAACCTTAGGGTAGTGATTAGTGGATTTAATAAATGGAAAATAATGTAAAAGAATGCTAGATTTTAATGGATTTATAAAAATGATATGTGAGGTTTTAAATGGAATGAAAATGGGGACTTGAATGGATAAATTAAATTCATTGGAGATTGGATTTAAGAAAGTAGAATGGACCCAAGGGAATGGAAAATAGGCACCATGGGTTCGGCCATGGTGTATGGCCGAACCCATGACCCATTTGGAGGTCATGAGTGTGGGCCACCTTTTGGCCAAATGTGAAAGGTTATATAGGGTTAAATGTTTTTCAAAAATTAAATAATAGGTTGCTGATTTTGGGATATGTTATGGAATCATAAATAGGTCTAAGTTATGGATGAAATCTAGACTTAAAATAGACATAAGTGGGTGAATGATTTACCATGGAAGAGAAAGTGGCAAAATGGTAATTATTAGCCACATTGAGGAACCATGGGTTCGGCCATGGTACATGGCCGAACCCTATGTGGATTAGATGTAAAATTCGATGCAATATGAAAGATGAAAAGAAACATATAGATGTGGTGTTTAGGCTCGCTCAATTGAATATTCGAAATGGTCAAGATCGGATTTATGTATGTGATTAAACCAATGGATAATGGGCTAAGTTAAGGGCCGATTTTCGATAAACTTATAATGTATTTAAAGATCATTGAATGGACCTAGGGTTATGATTAGGTAAGAAATTAGTCATGGATAGCGTATGGACTAATTCGGTAAATGTAATAAGGTATCGGACGTCGCAAACGGTACGCGATCGGCGACCGGATTATAATTTATCTTATGATGTGTTTTTAAGTTATGAATCATATGGATTATATTTTAATATTATGCATTATATGGCTATGTATGGTATATCAACATTATGGTTTATCTATATACTACATAGCATAATGCACGTACATCTCATGCATGGCATGGGCGGGAAAATAATGAAACCAGTGTCCATGCTCCGTCGGGGCGACCGAGAATCAGACATGGGGATAGCCTGAGGGCTATAACCGGAGTCCATGCTCCGTCGGGGCGACCGAGAATCAGACATGGGGATAGCCTGAGGGCTATAACCGGAGTCCATGATCCGTCGGGGCGACCGAGAAGCAAACATGGGGATAATACATTGTATGATCATACGGATGATGGGTGGGACACATGACATAGGCACCCATGGCATAACATTCATCACATGCTTATTTTGTTATATGTTATTTTATCGGTATATGTGTCATCACTAATCCATGTGCTAGCCATACTCGGAGTCCTATTGGGTGCGTTGACTAATGCCCTACTTCTACCCTAGTTGATGACGCAGGGGATGGCGGAAGCGGTGGACATGACAGGAGCCAAGCTTAGGAGCTTGGGCAACGCAGTCTTAGTTTATTTACGTTTACATTTTGGAGATGTAATTTTAAAGTAACTTAGCTTGTCGAATTGTATAAGTTTACATTTCTTGCGATGGTTTGGACGTTACTTATGGACGATTATATTTTGCGATATAATATGAACTAGGGGCTTTTTGGTAATTCAATGTTGTATCTTCCCTTCTATCTAAAAACCGGTAGGATAGACTCTATTATCATGTTCCACAATAATCATAATCCAGGAGCTTACTTCCTACGCGTGAACAGTTCTCGTGGACTTAGCTCCACGCACGCGCGGGGTTGGCCAGTTAAGGGACGGGCTTTAGAAGCTCGGACTTAACTCGTGTCGTGTCGTCCGCACCCTCTCTCACTCTTCTATTTCAAAATAAAAATAAAAAATAGACTCTGATTTTGGGAAAACTGGTGAAAAAGGGCAGGGCATTACAGTTGGTATCAGAGCGAAATCGAAAGAATGAATCTCTCGAAGTATGATTAAGACGGTTGCATGTCTCACTGACAGCTAAGAATCCCAACTGACCGACTCTTCGGAGTCCGCTGCACGGGGGCCGGATTAATCTACTTCGATTGACTCAGACTAAAACATTCAATTGAGCGCCACATTTGACGTAAGAAATGATAGGAAGGGAAGTGCAATCATTATAACATTAAGGGAATTACCAAACGTAGGAAAAATTTCCCCAATTTCACAGAAATGGACAAACATAACTAGATGGGAAGTTTTCCCCAAACCAAGTGTGCTTATTTGGCAACTTTCCCCAAATGAAACTTAGGAATTTTCCCCCAAGAATGAAGTATACTTAATCAATAATTCTACTCCAAAATGAAGGAAATAATTGATACTTAGGAAAATTGTTCTAAGTTATGAACATGACAATTTTATGAAGCAACTAAGGCAATGAATATTATGCAATGACTTAGGAAATGCCGCCAAAGAGAAGAACCCGTCGCAACCCCCTAGTGGAGAGAGAGGTAACAACCCCTCGACAGGAAGAAGAGGTACCACCACCTCATACAGCCGAGGGATAAAATAGTATCAACGTAGAAGGTGTACCTCCCGAGTTGAAAGACATAGTCCAAGCGGCAATCGCTTCTGCTCTACAACAACATTCAAGCGGCAATGCGACCGCCAGCGACTCCAATAAACGGAAGATAGTCAAGGACTTCCAACAACAGCGCCCTCTCTACTTCAAGGGAAAGGAAGGGGCTGTGGGAGCGGAACACTGGTTAAAGAGGATCAACCAAATCTTGAATTTGCTCCAGATTTCCAGTACTGTTGATAAAATCTTACTGGCCACATCCCAACTGATCGAGGATGCCGGTAGTTGGTGGGAAGTGGTAGAAAAGCAACAAGCATTGATACCGGAAGGAGAAAGGATACCCATGACATGGGAGTGGTTCTCGGCCACCTTCCTAGAACAATTCTTTCCGGAGGAAGAAAGAGAGAGCCAGACTGAAGCTTTCATCTCACTGGTACAGGGCAACATGACAGTGGCGGAGTATCACAGAGAATTTCTCAAGCTGTCTATCTATGGGTTCTATATGGTGGATACTGAACACCGAAGGGCCCGCAACTTTGAACTGGGCCTTCGGCCAAGTATCAAGACTAGAGTGACCATTTCAAAGAGCCCACACTGGCAGTGGTGGTTAACAGGGCCACCATCGCAGAAAAGGAACTAAATGAGATAATGCGATTCAACAACCGCCGAGGGCAGGGTGGGCGGGGAACATTCCAACCCAACAAGAAGTTCTGCCCGAATCCTAGCAGGCCCTCACCCTTAACGGGATCTATCGAGAGCTTTCGCCCTAGTCAGCCTTCTACATCAGCATCAGTCACACAGGTTCCCCGGGGTGGGAACACCTGTTATCAGTGTGGCCAACAGGGCCACTACAAGAGAGAGTGTCCACAGACTAGCTGACCCTCCAACTTCAGGGGCCCTTTCCGCCCTCCAACTAGACACCAACACAGTAGCGGGGAGGCAGAACACATAATCATTGAATGGACCTAGGGTTATGATTAGTTAGGAACTTAATCATGGATAACGTATGGACTAATTCAGTAAATGTAATAAGGTATCGGACGTCACAAACGGTATGCGATCGGCGACCGGATTATCTAACGGAAAGCGTAACGGAACGCGACACGGTATTCTGTAGGATTCCTACCTTTTTGTAAGCGATGGATATGTGATGGTGTTTTAAATTATTTTGATTTGGCTTATGATGGATTGATGATTATAATTTATCTTATGATGTGTTTTTAAGTTATGAATCATATGGATTATATTTTAATATTATGCATTATATGGCTATGTATGGTATATCAACATTATGGTTTATCTATATACTACATAGCATAATGCACGTACATCTCATGCATGGCATGGGCGGGAAAATAATGAAACCGGAGTCCATGCTCCGTCAGGGCGACCGAGAATCAGACATGGGGATAGCCTGAGGGCTATAACCGGAGTCCATGCTCCGTTGGGGCGACCGAGAATCAAACATGGGGATAGTTCGATAACCGGAGTCCATGCTCTGTCGGGGCGATCGAGAAGCAAACATGGGGACGATACATTGTATGATCATACGGATGATGGGTGGGACACATGACATAGGCACCCATGGCATAGCATTCATCACATGCTTATTTTGTTATATGTTATTTTATCGGTATATGTGTTATCACTAATCCATGTGCTAGCCCTACTCGGAGTCCTACTGGGCGCGTTGACTAACGCCCTACTTCTACCTTAGCTGATGACGCAGGGGATGGCGAAAGCGGTGGACATGACAGGAACCAAGCTTAGGAGCTTGGACAGCGTAGTCTTAGTTTATTTACGTTTACATTTTGGAGATGTAATTTTAAAGTAACTTAGCTTGTCGGGTTGTATAAGTTTACATTTCTTGCGATGGTTTGGACATTACTTATGGACGATTATATTTTGTGATATAAATATGAACGTAGGGGTATTTTGGTAATTCAATGTTGTATCTTCCCTTCTATCTAAAAATCGGTAGGATAGACTCTATTATCATGTTCTGCAAAAATTATAATCCACGAGCTTACTTCCTACGCGTGAACCGTTCTCGTGGACTTAGCTCCGCGTACGTGTGGGGTTGGCCAGTTAAGGGTCGGGCTTTAGAAGCTCGGATTTAACTCTCGTCGTGGCGTTCGCGCCCTCTCTCACTCTTCTATTTCAAAAAAAAAAAAAAAATAGTCTCTGATTTTCGGAAAACGGGTGAAAAAGGGCGGGGTGTTACAATTTCTATCCTAAGAGATGGAATCCATCATATTTCTCGCAGACGAGAAATATGATTATTATATTTAGTTTTATGCAAATGACGTAATATTAATAATTATGCCTCCTGTGGCAGAAAACCTAAGCATGTATTCACTAATGTTTTTGTATACAACTCTGATATAATGTGATGATATGATATGTTATATTATAATTATGTGTTTTGTGTATGGGGAACTTATGGTATATGTTTGAGTTCACGTGAGAAAGGCACGTGTAACATTTTCTATTTGAACCTTAGATGAGCCTGCGATAGAGGCTCATAGACCATTTCTGAGTATGAATATAAAAAAAAAACCAGTCGTGTTCCGAGCCCAGATGGGGTCGGGGCGTGACAACTTGGTATCAGAGCTTTCGTTTAAGCTCTTGGACTGTGAAGAGTAATACATGTTTAGGCACCTATATTGGAAGTAGGAACGCTTGGACTTGGGGTAGAATTAGTCCTAAACTTGCTATAGTGTTTGACATGGTTTGTTTTGATTGAATGCTTGTTGACTAATGTTTGTATTGGATTGCCATCTCCCTTATAATAGGAGGGAGGGAGGAGGGATTGTATATATATATATATATATATATATATATGTTTATATGTTTTGCGTACTATTTTGTAGGGGATCTTGAAAGACCCCACTATATGTAAAGATAATATGTTTAATTATAAGCTGATGTAAATAAAAAAGCATGTGTTGCTTATGTTAGAAGCACTGATCTTACTGTGTGTCTTGATGAGATTTTAAATTCTGGGTGAATGGCAAGTGATGATTGTTGATGTTGTAATGACTCGTTCCGATTTGTCCTGATTTTTAGGGAGATTTTCAAATCTTCGAGTTTTTTTGGGGACGATGGTAGCAGTGAGGAGAGTGTGGGATCTGTAGTGGGCCCCAGTTTACCTGATTTCGAGTTTGGGAACTCGAAGGGCATTTTGGTAAATTTATAATTGTTATATATATTGTCATGAAAAATATTTAAAAATTACACATTTTCTCGTTCGACGTTGGGCATTCGAGATTTTTTTTTCTTAGGTTTTCGATCTCATAGTATTTTTTTTAATTTCCTTTGAAAAAGAGTTTTGAAACTTTAGTTTTAATTCAAAAAGGAAAAGAAAAAACAAAACCTTAACCCTCCAAAACTCTAACCCTAGGTCCCTAGTATTTAACTCTTTTTTCCTGCAACATTGTAGTTGCATCAGCTACAGTGCTAACCCCACGTCACCAGCCTCCCCCTATTCTCTATTACCGTCTCTACGGTCTCTCTCTCTATTCGTTGCTCATTCTCCTTCTCTGTCTCTCTCCCTCTCCGTCGGTGGTGCAACTGGCTGCCGACCATATCCACCTTCTTCTACTCCTCTTGTCACCGTTCTGCTAGTCGCCGCCGCCCCTCAGGTCAAAGCCCAGCCCAAGTATGCCCTGTTTTGTATCTTTCCCCCCTTTTCCTTCCTCCTCCTCTCTCGGGTTTCTTCTTGTTTTCCTTTCTCTTTTCCACGATTTTCCTCTGTTTTCCTCGATATTCTTTTGGTTTTTGCTGATTTTTCTCTACTTTCCTCGAATTTCCTTGTTTTCCAATTTTCCTACCTTTTCCCTCTCTTTTCCCCCTTTTTCCAGACTGAGTGGGTGACTCAGTCGGCTCGGCCGAGTCTCAGAGTGAACTCGGTTGAGCTTAAGGGTTGAGCCAGCCCTTGGGCTTGGAGTGTGACCCATCTACTTGGCCCACTAGCCCAGATCCGACCCAGCAGATTGGTTCGGACCTGGCCCAGTTAAGTCCGGCCCAGTCAGGCCCAGACTCGATCCGGTCCAGTCCAGTTTTAGCAGACCCAATTCTCCGGTTCGACCCAGCTTTCAGGGCTCAGCCCATTCTCCGGCCAAGCCCAATTCAGCCCTTTTCGGGCCCACCCCAGTTTTTGGCCCGTTTTCAGTCCAGTCTCGTTTTAGCCCGTTTTACCTTATTTACTTATTCGCTCTTCCTTGTTTCAACAGATTGAGCTTCTTTCAACTTATCAAGACACTTACTTGTTTCGGTTTGACTCCACACACACTATGAGGGGACTTATCATTATTTTAGCATGCAGTTGCATATATTAAACTGTTATCTCTGGACATGGAGTGACCCGAGTGTAACCCTCTATTTAGTTAGCCACTCGATTAGGGAAAACTGTTGAAATAAATATGTGGCAAAGGGTCCAGAGAACATAAACATGTGTGACTAAGTAACTTTAATTGGACAATTTGATAATTAAATGTCATATTTGGAAATTGTTCAGGATGCTTTGAGTGTTCATTCACTAAATGCTAATGAAATCATGTTGAACATAGACATGTGTGACTAAGTAACTTGTTATATGCTTTTGACTCGCATGATTAAGTATGTTGCTAATTTTGAGTTAGCTGTATCAGAACATATTCATAATGTTATACATGATCATAACATCATGTGCATGAATTGGAGGAATTGTTTACATGTGTATATGTTTATGATGATGTGATGAGTTCGGTTGTTGAGAGGACTTCCGCGTTACGCTTCGGCGGTTGAGACCCCCATAGAAGATGCGGGTTTCCCCGTTGCGTTCCAGCGGTTAAGGTGCCTGTCTTTGAGATTGACTTCCCCATTATGCTCTGACGGTTGAGACCCCCGTAGGGGATGTGGGTTTCCCCGTTGCATTCTGCCGTTTAGGCTGTTGTGTATTATGTGGTCTCCCGTTTGTATTGGTAGGGAGATCAGAGTTGTTGGAGGACGATTGAGATTTATGGAGGTGATGTCTCGGATTGGTCAGAAAGATCATTGGTTAGTAGTTGTTGAGACATGAAAAATGACATTTTTACCCCTATAATTTGGATTAGTTAGCCTTTGATTTAGTATATATTAGATGCATTTAATGTTGTTTGTTAGTTTTGAAGATAAAATTGGAGAAAACAGGAAATCATCCTTAAACCCAGAATATTTGCAAGCATTGAGCTTAAATTGGAAGATCTGGAATTCCAATGATTATTTCACCGCTTTAGGAATTCAATTATAAATTTGTTTGTTTGGATCCATTTATCAGACTTCGGATTATTCCAAAATTTTTAGATTAGTGGTGGAGTAATCATTATTTTCGGAAAGAAAGTCTTCTGAAGATTGAAGATTGAGATACTTGAAGAGAAGCCCATGAACCAAAATTCAATTCACATTTGGTTTAAAATGCAGTACATGATCTATGTGCTTAAAAAATATTTGGCTAGGCTTGAGATTCAAAGTCCACAATCCATTGAGCCAAAGTCCAAATCCATTAGAAGTCCAAAGTCCATGGGCCAAGTTAGAAGTACACTAGAAGCCCAATTGATAAAAATCCAATCCAAATCCACTCCATGCAGTCGAAACTTATTCACACGCCATTGCTAAATCCCAATACAATTTAGCACTCACACACGCATACACCTAATTCCAAATCCACTTATACGATTACCACTCCTTAATCCTCTCACCTCATGTGCCAACTCCAAGTCCTATACAACTCACATACGACCATGCTCATTCCAATCCACATCCATACGACAATTATACCTCATCCCAAATCCCTCCATGCGCATGCCACTTCATGCAAATCCCTAAAACTCCTCCTTAGCACCCATGTGCAAATCCTATCCTTGCACACATGAAAATATCAATTCAAACCCCCATTGCCACCTCACATGATTTTGCAATCTTAGCCTCCACTCCACATGCACATATTCCATCTCATGCATACATTATACACCTCTTCCATAGCCTTAGCCAATCCACCTAGTTGCCCATTTCCCAAGCCTCTCCATTAGTTAATTAATCTCCACCTTCCATTCCAATGGGACATCAGTAAAATTTGAATTTGGATTTAGAATTTATCAAGAACTAGGCGTGGACCTGTAATAACCTGACCATTAATTAGAAATATGACAAATTGTTAGAACCGTTAAGTCGGCTTTGTGACTGGTTAACATGATACAATACAGAAACAGCTTCCCGAAAATGTATTATATGACTCAATCGGAGCTTGTTTACTCAGTGATTTAACCCGACGAAGATTGGAGGGTATTTTGGACATTTCACAAATGTCCCTTCTTTTAGATAAAAAGTAATGAATAATATCTTGAAAACTTCTTGAGTGTGAAAAATCACTCTTCTGATATATTCAAACTTTGAAATTCACACACATACTAAGATTTTGACTACGTTACTCAATGATATTTCCGGAATTTTCAACCGTTTACCCGAAGTACAATGCATAGACGTGATTTATCTAAATACCCCAGTTTGACAAATACCCCGTATTCCGAAAATTGGTAAATCATAGTCAATCTATGTTTTAAGTGAACTTTTGGTAATTTTAGAAAATTGATTTAAGGGTTTGAAATACGAGAAAATGAGTTTCAAAATTTAGGGAGGCTTAGACTACCGATTTTAGGTAAAACGTTATTTTTGTAAAAATGGAGGATTTTTGATTGATAAAATGAAAATCTAATCTTACCATCCTATCTAAAAACGTGTTCTCAACGCGATAGCGGTGTCAGATTTTATCAAATCATCCCTTATCTATACCCAATTTTAAGTGCTTGGAAAGAGGAAGAAAAGTTAAACTTTTTAACCAATTTTTGAAAAATAAAAAGGTTAAGGTAAATCTAACCGACACTGCCGACACCACCGACGGTAATCAACGGATGAAATTCACTTGCACAGTGATTTTCGAAGGTTATAAATATGGGTTTGGACTTCAGAAAAAATTACAAATTCATAGAGTTTTTTTAAGTTCATTTTCAAAGCTTATTAGGTAGCCCTTTTGTAGTGGATTTTTAGCTATCTTCCGTAAGTATTTCTCGGAATTTATTTCTGTCATTTTGCAAATAAACATTAGTAGAATCTATGTCCAAGTTTTGGAAGAAAAATTCCTTGTAGATCTTCTATGGAAGCCAGAGAAAACCCTTACTTGATCATAGAGGACTGCTCAAAACCCAGTAGACATATTACGTTTTACGATATACCGACTTTGTCCAGCCGATATATGTCCAACGTCAATATACCGACATATCGAGTTTTTAAGATGTATCGACCTCATCCAGCAGATATATGTTCAAAATTCGATATATATATATATATATATAAGTAAAATCGAGACATCGAGTTTTACATACATATTAGGCGAAGAACGAGAGGATACATCGACATTTTACGATACATACAGAAATGGTACACATCGCCATTTCACGATGTATCGAGAAAATACATATATCGACAGAAGTCGATATGTCGAGTTTTAACAAAAAGTTTTGGATGTGATTTTCATGAAAAATGTTAGGTTATGTGAACCTCTTTTAAATATATGAATTATTTATACTATTTTAAATGTTTTAAACAGATTATTGAAAAACACTCGACAACCGAAGGTGAGGAGATTCAACCACACTATGTCTTTATTAAAATGCATCGCATTTTGCATTGAATACAATATTCCTTGCACCATTAGCCCTATGACAATAAGTGGATGTCCGTTGTTATTTTTATTGACGGAAAAGATGTGATTGGATTAGAATGCGAGACCGACACTGTTCACACGTAAGGAGGTGATTATGAGTTTCTATATATTGAACGTGAACATGAAGGTGTTTCGAGATGTTGATATCTAGCCATCCTAAAACGGAGTACGGAACTCACTT
The DNA here is from genome assembly GCA_022113865.1 of Chimonanthus praecox. NCBI lineage: Eukaryota > Viridiplantae > Streptophyta > Magnoliopsida > Laurales > Calycanthaceae > Chimonanthus > Chimonanthus praecox. The sequence goes on from CM039087.1 coordinate 33,881,456, forward strand.
ATTTCTAGTGACTACTTTGTATTGTTATGTTAGTAATCTAAAGATAGACCCAACCGTGATTTCGATTGGAATACGCGTATTTGTATAATTGTGTGTATCGCAGGATAATTAATCTATGTGATAAATGATGAGTATAAGATAGACGTACCCGATTGGAGAGAACGGTAACACTTATTTGTGTTATAATTTATAACCCGTTGGTGGGCTTTTTAAACTGTGTTTAGTTTCCCAGCATAGTATGGTTAAAAACTAATTGTTGATATTTGTATCATGATTCCATTCAGGAAGGCTTAGGAATCCATGTTAGCTGAGTGAGACTATTATGATCATATGTGTGAGAGATACTATGTGGGTTGACAATTGTGTTTAAATCCATATATTGATGTGCATGTTGATTGGTGTACTGTGCATATCAAATTACCTCACACCAATGTATGAGGTACCTAGCTCGTGGAGAGCATTGGTACGAGGTGTATTTAAAATACGGGTTGTGTGAAGCACTGAGCATGAATTTACCGGCAGTGTAGGAAACGACATTTCATGGTAGATAATTGAGTTGACATTTTCTACATGATTTCTGTGTGTATAAACTGTTGTTTGATAACATGTTTATTATGTTGATAATATGCTTTATTATTTAGGACTTTCTGTTGTTTTCATTTCACTAATCTTTTGAAGCTCACACCCCTTACGAAGCAGGAAACCCGGTGGATGAAGGACATGAGGATATTCAGTTGTAGTGAAGGGTGTAAACCCTCTAGTTATCTACCCAATGTTGGGATCTTATGTTTTAGATGTTGTATGTATGAACATGCAATGTAATGAACCCTATATAGTGTTCGTTGAAACACTATAGGATGTAATAAAGTCTACTTCGTTTCTTATATGCAATTTTGATGTTGATGGGATTGTTTATGGTGAATATTAGGTAAATTACATGTGATACTTTCTACTTGGACTTTTCTAAGAGGACAAAACATAGATTACATGTTGGTTATTAGTGTATCCACATACTATGTGTCGAGGTAGAATCTGCCGAGATTTTGGGTTTTAAGTGGGCCCATTGTGACCCTTCCATTTACCTGAGATTCATATCGGCTCCGTATGGTTGGATCCGAGGCTGCAAATGTCAGATCCAAACTTATTATTATGAGATGTTAAGTCCATGTGTTAATATGATTTCCGCAAATACTCAGTATAAGTGTTTAGAAAAAAAAAATCTCACGTCAATGGGTCCTAAGGGTTGGGGCGTGACAGCTTGGTATCAGAGCCTTAGTTCAAAACTCTGGTTGTTTATGAAATTACATGTCTATAGTTAGGTGAGACTGGTTTAAGTATTAGCGTGGTGAGATCTTAGTGAGTTGTTGGGATAACTTAGAGGGGTTTCTTAATAACTGAATTTTGGTAACTTTCAGACTATAATATTGTTATTCTCTGCTTTGTGCTTGTAATTATCAGCTTTGTGCAATTTGCTATATGTTTCTATATGCAAATGGTATCATTAGTTTGTTTGTGGACTGATATCTGTTTTGTTGAAACAATAATGGTTGATAAATCTAATGTCGAAAGAGTTAGGGGAAGATTAGTGAGGGATTTCTGTAATCCAACTCAGAGATGGTATCGACCTAGTATTCAACCGAGAGTTCAGGGGAGCCCAACTCCGATTGAAATATCCTCTGATAGTGATCCAGGTTCTCCCTACTATACGCCATCAACACAACCTCCTGATACGGGTGTGACACCCCGTATTTTCAGGTTATCAATATATATGAATTTGCCCATTTAATTTGTGAATTTAAATGATATGGACCTTAGATGGGTAAGGTGTTGGGTCAATTGCCCAATTAAGACCCAACGGGTTATGAATATGGTGTCAATTGAAATAAATGGGTAAGATGTATTTAATTGGGTCAAGATTGTTAATTGGGTCAAAATTTGTTAATTGGGTCAAAATGCCCAATAGGGTACCAATGGGTCGTGGTTGACTACCAAGTGAGTTTAAGCTTGATTAAATTGGGGCTGAATTAAGTTGGAAATGGAATCAAATAATTGGGTTGATTTTTAAGTGAGTTGAGTTGAAGAAATGAGTTGAGTGGAGTGGGAAATGGAAGAGTTTTGTTGTTTAAAATTCAAACTCCAAGGGGTTACACGTTGGAGGTGTGGGAGTTTCATCTCATGGATGAAACGCCCGAATGAATCATCAATGGGAAGTGGACGGTTTTGTGGTCCAAGTCAAGGCAAGACCGTTGGCTACATGAAAGTTTCATCTCATGTATGAAACCCCCAAATGGGCCATTAATGGAGAGGTGGCGGTTACACAAGCCAAGATAAGGCTACACTGTTGGACCTTGGGAGTTTCATCTCATGGATGAAACCCCCAAGTGGAGTATTAAGGAGGGAAGTAAATGGAAATGGGAGTTACAAGGGGTGTCACCAAAGGACACCACCCTTGGCTGAATTTCATTAACCAAGAAAAGAGTGGAGTTTCATTTCACTCTCTCCCTTGGCCGTTCCCACCTCTCAAGACAAGAAACAATTGGTGTTTTCTCATCTCACTCTCTCCCTCTCGCTCAAGGCCGATTCTCCTCTCAAGACAAAAGGACTTAGAATAATTTTGAACTCAAGCTCCTCTCTCTCTCAATCCATACCTCTTGGCCGAACCACTCTAAGAGAGTTATCAAGATCATTTTCGGCCAAAGATCAAGAAGGAATGAAGGAGAGGCTAAGGAAGGAAAGGAGCACGAAGGAGTGAAAGAAACCGGAGGAGATGCGGAATCGGTAAGTGCTCGATAAATTGCAAAAATAAGAAAAAGGTGGTCAAGGACATGGTTCGGCCATTGCATGGCCGAACCCTAATGTTATTATGGAGAAAGACTCTATGATGAACCATAGGGTTCGGCCATACATGGAAGGACATTGGTTATTTTAATAGAAGTTTGGAGGATGAAAATCATAGAGTTATGTTTATAATTTTAAAAGGTTTTAAAGGGTGTAAATGGACTTATGTATGAGAACCATGGACCATGGGTTTGGCTATGAGGTATGGTCGAACCCCCTCAAAGACTTTGATCATGGTTATTTGATTTATGGGAGAAAAAGATGAATCATAGGGTTCGGTCATGTTGTATGGCCGAACCCCATGGGAAAGGTTATTTATGATTTTTAAAAAGGGTTTTAAATGGATGTATGGTTGATGGTTCTAGATGCAAATAGATCATGGAAACCATGGAAGTTGGTTAATAATTTTATTGGGTTTCAAAGCACGAAGAATTATGGATGTATGTATGAGAACCATCAAAGGATCAAACCATATAGGTTTGATATATTTTTAAGGAAAATAAGGAACCATGGGGTTCGGCCATGGTGTATGGCCGAACCCCATGTAAAGGAATTAAGGATTGTAAATGGGTTAAAATGATGTAAAGGATGGAGAACCCCATGAAGAATGTTTGTGCATGAAATGTTAGTCATGACCTATGTTGATGGACATGGGTTCAGCCATGGTGTTTGGCCGAACCCCATGAACTATTTGATGGATCATTTTAAAGGGTTATTTGGAGTGTTATGCATGTTTAAATGAATGGATGATTAAGCTAAGTAATTAGCCATGATAGGGTAATGGGAAGGATGTAAATAAGTGAAAATAATGGACCATGGGTTCAGCCATGGTGTATGGCCGAACCCCATGGGGATTGTTTTGTGGACTTTGTTGTTATCAAGGTTAAGTAATTGTTATATAGGTGATTAGATTTATGAATCAAAGATGGCATGATCTTGGATTTAATTTAAAGATCAAAAGACTAAAAGAAAGACACCAAATTAAGGAAGTGAGGTTCGGCCATGTTGTATGGCCGAACCCCACAAAGTTGTATCTTGTGGACTTAGGGTTTGTGAAATGATTTACTTGGATGTAAGTGGTTAAATCAAAAGAGGGACAAATTCAAGTGGGTGAGGTTCGGCCATGTTGTATGGCCGAACCCCACTAAGGTGCTTTTGGACTTAGATATGATAAGAAATCAATTGGAACATGGGTTTAATTAATTGTTGTGTAATAAGGTAATGGACCTCACAAGGGGTGTACAATCGTGAGCGGTTACCGGACGAAAGTGCAAGGACACTTTAGTGGTCTTTGGTAGGATTCTACCTCTTTGAAACCATGGTTATGTAATATGGTTTAATATCTTATTTTGATGGTTTATGTTGTTAAAATGTTATATTTCAAATATTTTTTATGCTATGGTTATTTTATTACATAGCATGTGGATACATACATCTCATGCATGGCATGGGAGGGATGTTTGTAACCGGAGGCCACGCTCCGTCGCGGCGTCCATAAGGCATTCGTGGGAAGACCTTGATGTGCATAATCCCATTAAGAAGTAACCGGAGAACACACTCCGTCAGGGCGTCTGTAAGGCATCTGTGGGGATACCTTGATGAGGAGAATTCCATCAAGAGGATATATTTGATTGTGATGGGTGAGACTCATTGCATAAGACATCTTTCCATCTTGACTTGGGCTTGCTTGAGCTTGTAATACCCTGCCCCAAAAAGTCCCACATTGCTAGTGGCGCTGGAAATTCCCTGATATATAAGTAATAGCCTTCCTCCTTCTAGCACAAGGCCTTTTGGGAGCAACAGTGGGTTGGCTCGCCAAAGCAAAGCCGTGCGGGTCCGTGTGTAGGCCCAAAGCGGACAATATTGTGCTAGCGGGACGGGTCGTTACAAATGGTATCAGAGCATGGTTCAACTCTCTGCCTGAGGGTGTGGGCTTGGTTGTTGTGTGTGCAGAGCCGGGGACGACTCTGGCTTTAAGGGGGGTAGATTGTAATACCCTGCCCCAAAAAGTCCCACATTGCTAGTGGCGCTGGAAATTCCCTGATATATAAGTAATAGCCTTCCTCCTTCTAGCACAAGGCCTTTTGGGAGCAACAGTGGGTTGGCTCGCCAAAGCAAAGCCGTGCGGGTCCGTGTGTAGGCCCAAAGCGGACAATATTGTGCTAGCGGGACGGGTCGTTACAGAGCTAGACTCCACCACCTTTCTTTTGCCCAATCATGGTCCATGCATGCCCTTAGTCTTAAGCCTCTTGTCCCTTAGTGGTGATGGTTGGGATGAGGTGGAGCTACCACCTCCCTTTGGGCCAATGCATACCCTAGCATGCCCCCAACTTAAGGGCCTTGTCTAGCCATGGAGGGTGCATGCCCTCCACATGGCACTCCCAACCCCTCCATGGCCAACGGTTTTTGGTGGGTTTTGTCTTGATGGTTGGGTGGTCTTCATGAGATGAAACCACCCATTTGACTTACCCATTTCCTAGGTGACTGTAACACCCCGACTTCTCAATGAAATGGATAATTACCAAAATGCCCCTGATGTGTTAAATTAATTATTTTGTGATGTTAAGTAAGGAAATAGTGGGGCCCAATGCTCAAATTAAAATCATATGAGCATATTAGGTATGTTAAGTATGATTGGATTGTAATTTACATCAATTGGGTCAAAAATGGCTAAATGGGTCAAAGGGCCCAAATGGGACCCATCGGGTTTTATTGGATTATTTGACCGTTTTGTGAGTTTAAATTAAATGGGGTTAAGCCTATTTGATTGGAAATCAAGTGGAGAAAAAATGGGTAGGCTTGAACCATATGTAAAAACCAATTAGAAATGACCAAAATACCATAATTGGGTCATGGAGTCAAAAACGGGTCAAGGAACTAAAGGTGGACCCAACGGGTCGTGTTGACTATGGTTGACCGTGTGGACCCTCAAGAAAGCCAAAATATGAGTTAAATCAGTTTGAGTGGGACTGAAGTGAGTTGGAATTAAATCAAGTGGTGAGTCAACTCATTTGCGTTAAATGAAATGCATTAAGTATGTGAGTTGGGTGAGTTGAGATGGAAATCTAAATGACCTTGAGTTCAAGTGAGTCAAAATGGAAATTAAAGGGGCTGTAAATCAGTGAGTTTAATGGGAATTTGAAAAGGTAGCTTGGTCTCAAACCAACCAAAACAAGTCCCACACGTTGGGGACTTGTTTTGGTGAGTTCCATGGTAAATGATTAATGCAAATGATGGGTTTGAGATGAGTTGCATGGAAAGCTAAATGGCTGCATGGGTAGGTGCCAAGGGGTGCCTTGGTTAGCACCCCCATCGTTTTTATGGGAAAATTGATGAGGAAGTGGAGGGGTTTTGGGGGCTGAAATACAAAAGCAAACAACACCCATGTTTGGCCAATTTTTATCATTGCAAAAGCCTTAGAATCCCATCTCTTTCCCTCTCTCAAGAACACCTTCATTTGGCCGAATTGGACTTGGTGTTTCTCACCATTGAATCAAGCATACAACCGGCCAGGAATTAAGGAAGAAGAAAGGAAACAAGAGGGAAGAAGGCAAGGAGCAAAGGCATAAGAAAAGCTTGGAATTTGGTAAGTATTTCCATGGACTTTTGGTTAATAAAATGGGTGTGTGTTGGGCCATGGTTTTGGCCGATTACACCAGGGTTTTAACCTTGATTAGTGGAGGATTTAAAATGGTAAAAATAACCATTGGGTTCGGCCACCATGGAGGGCCGAACCCCATGTAAAAGATGGGTGGTTTTTCATGTTTTGAAACATGGAAACCATGGAGGTTTATGGACTGATTTTTGGGTTTTATTTAAGAATCAAGTACATGTTATAGAAAGGATTATAAACTTGGATCTGAATGACAAAAAGGCTGAAGTTAACATGGTCTAAAACAATGGTTTAAAAGTATTGGAAATGGACCATTGGGTTCGGCCACTTTGGATGGCTGAACCCCATGGAAACAAGTGGTTGGTTTTGATGGTTTTTGGAAGTTAAAACCATATAAGTTGGGACTGATATCAGATGTTTGTGTTAGATTTAAAATGCATGTTTTAAGAAGGTTAAAACATGGATTTGGATGTTTGGTTCAGACCCAAGATAAATGATTAAATGTTTCAAAACCAAAGGGCATGGTGTTCGGCCAATGAGCATGGTCGAACCCTATGAAATTGGGATAGTTATTGGATGATGTTTAATTATTAAAACTCGGTAATAATATGTTGTTTATTACATGATGATTGGAGGTTTAAAAATAGTAAACATAACCATTGGGGTTCGGCCACCATGGAGGGCCGAACTGTATCGACCCGTCCGCTACGGGCACGTTCAAACTGATACAAGTTCCTAAAAATAATCCAATACAATTTTCGGATACTTCTTTTTTTTCCAATGGGAGACACCGCTCCCGCAACCCACACTAACCAAAGTAATCCACCAATAAACCAAAAATCGTAGGCATCAATTATAAATTTCAAATGATAGCATCAACCCATTATTACATTCATCCGACTCAGTGAAAAGTACATATGTCTCAAATATAGAATGAAACCAAGACAAGTACAAAGCTGCAGCTCTACGCCCAATGTTCGATTGAGGGTCCCGCCGGCCCTTCCTCTATGAAGTACCTGTGAGGCAAGGGGTGAGCTCTACATGCCCAGTGACGGTAACACATGCACCATATGTCACCAAGCATACACGGCATATAATCATATGAACACAACAATGTCTAAGATGTCTACATGCATGACCATGCAAACGTATGCCTTACCTCTAGCACAAGGGCCCACGTCAGCCGGGTCTCTAAAACATCCTCTAACCAACGCAATACAACTCCCTTATATACCCAACCGCAACAGTCCACCCATCCACGGGTACGCAGACTGATTCTCCACCAGATCGGGATCTCTAGTCCTCAACTAGACTTATGACCCTCTCATGACAACCCACACGCATACCACGACCAACCCAAGAGTCGGACTCACTAGAATCCCAAACTGATTACCACACGGGAGTAACCACCTCACCAGTCCTCAACGAACTGCCAACCAGACTCATCTATGGTTTCATCAACCAAGCATCAGAGTGTCGATAGTCAAACCTATAATCTCGGACTCCATATGCTGGCCTCCACACGACTGGTGTATCCACCTCTCACAGAATTCTATAGGTCTTCTACCGAGTGAGCCGGCTGAACTCACTCGTTAGACGCCCATAAATTCCTGGTGAGTCAACACCCACAACACAAGTCTCAACAATGAACCCCAATACCATAACCACGGGTAAACACACTACCACATCGCACTACAGGCTGTCCCCACCATACATGTGTCCTAGCCTAGAATATCTCATCACATCACGTCGCACCATCCCTCGATCAATGAGCGGGCGAGCACATCCTCAGCCTACTCGGTCACCCGAGGAATCACAAACCATACCAGCGGGAGCTGTCCCTCACCGCATCGTTCCTCGACCTAGGCGAGCGCCTCCTCAGCCTACTCGGTCATCCAGGGAATCACAAACCATACCAGCGGGAGCTATCCCTCACCGTATAGCCCTCGACCTAGGCGAGCGCCTCCTCAGCCTACTCGGTCATCCAAGGAATCACAAACCATACCAGCGGGAGCTATCCCTCACCGCATCGTCCCTGGACATAGGCGAGCACCTCCTCAGCCTACTCGGTCATCCAGGGACCACAAAGCATACTGGCGGGAGTTGTCCCTCACCGCATCGTCCCTCGACCTAGGCGAACGCCTCGTCAGCCTACTTGGTCATCCGGGCAATCACAAACCATACCAGCGGGAGCTATCCCTCACCGCATCGTCCCTCGATCTAGACGAGCACCTCCTCAGCCTACTCGGTCATCCAGGGACCACAAAGCATACTGGCGGGAGCTGTCCCTCACCGCTCCATCCCTCGACCTAGGCGAGCACCTCCTCAGCCTACTCGATCATCTAGGGATCACCTCACCCGTCACACATTCGTGTATCGAAACCGCAAGGGGCTTCTAAGGTTACCTCGGGTGAACCAACATTCAGCCTGATTGCCTATCTAGGGTTAACATAATTACTTTCCAATTAGTCCTTATCTGGGACTCCAAGGCATCTTGTTCTCTAAATCAGATTACGCCTCTCTCATAGGTATGTCCGGGAAATACACGACGGACCGACCATTTGATTCATGCAAGGGGTACGACTACCCCTTTCCAATGACAAGGGGGTCTGAATCCCAACTACGGGTCCACTGTGCGGTCCCACGTAACATTCACACCCTAACTACCCGACAAGCTAGGGAGAGTCTCTAGATCCTGATGTGACCTAGTACCCATGCCCCACAAGCATCCCACATATGCTAGATATATACATGCACAAATACCGCTACACGTACTATTAACATAGCTCAATGTATAATAATCAGATGCATATATATTATTATCTATCACGAGTTGGCATGTTAACATCCAAGCATGTTACAATGTCTAGCAATCCAAACTAATCATCATATAGTCATATAGCATTTCATCACCAGATTACCTCACACCATGATCAAACACATACCACCACATATCACATATTCACATGCTGACATCTTAACATGTTATCAACCAAAATAAACTCTGATCATGTTGCCACACAATCAATCAATTATGACATCAATTAATCAATTCATATATGCCTCTGCGGGCATTGGATACGAATACACCCGGATGGGGGCCCGCCACATAATGGTATCAACAGTTCCCTTGCCAAGTGGCTCATAACACCGATGAACCCCATTCGCCGTATTCCGTACCCGCACATTTGATAGAGAAGTAAGATGCATAGCTGCATGCTAAAAGCGATGGTGAGTTCCCTCACCTGTGTGTACCTCAAAATCCAAAGTAAGAGAGACGGTACGCTGGGTTGAAAGGAGCTCAATCTGTTGAAAAAGAGCAAGGGAATAAGCAATCGGGCAAATAGGGTCAAACAAAACCTGGAGTGTAAACGGGCCCGACAGGCCCGAAAACTAGGAAATTGGACCGGGCCGAATAGAATTGGGCCGGACCCAAAGCTGGGCCGAACCCAAAACTGGGCCGAACTGGGCCGGCCCTGGCAAACTGGGCCAGATCAGGTCTGGGTCGAATCAGGCAAGCAGGGTAGGTCATCGGGTCCAAGGTCGAACCCGACTGAGTCAACTCGGCAACTCCGAGTGACTCAGCCGAAGGAGAAGGGGAATGAGGGAGATGAGGGAAAGAAAAGGGAGGGGAAGGGAAAACAGGGAAAGAGGGGAAAACGGAGAAAGGGAGGTACCTCGGATCGGAAGGCGGCGATCGGTGACAAGTAGATCTGAAGGACCCATGGCTGCTCGGGCCGAGGGGGAAGAGCGACGGCGGCTGCAAGGCCTTAGGGTTTCCGAGAGAAGGGAAGGAGAGAGGAGAAATCAGGGAGAGGGATTGAAAGGAAGAAGAGACAATCGAGAGGGAGAGAGATGAGAGCGGCAGCGACGGCGGCTTGACGGACGGGAATGAGAGGAGAAAGATTAGGGTTTGGAAGAGGGGGAAAGGAGAGAGGGAGGAATCGAGAGAGAGGCAGCGGCAGCACTGTAGCCGCGTGCTACAGTGCTGCGCGGAAGAAATGGGTTTAAAAGGGTTAGGGTTTTAAGGTTTTGTCTTTTTTTTAAAAAAAATAAAATAAATAAAAGCTTCCAATTTTCAAAATATTTTAAAAAGCTCGAAGAAGTCAAACGACAAACGTCGGGGAAAAATGTGTGATTTTCATACTTTTAATTATGAAAGAAAATTCAATAATTCAAACTTACCAAATTGCCCTCTAAGTTTCCGAACTCAAAATAGGGCAAACCAGGACCCACCACATGGCCCACATCACCCCACTGCTACCAAGACCCTAAAACTCCAAAAAATCGGGTCGGGTCGCTACACGAACCCCATGTAAAAGATTGTTGGTTTTCATGTTGGGAAACATGGAAACCATGGACCTTTATGGACTGTTTTTGTATGAATTTAATTAGATGGTTTCTAAGAGGTTTAAAGGCAGCAATATAATACTGATATTGCATGTTTAAATAACACCTAAAGCATGTTTGAAAGACCAAAACTTGGACATTGGGTTCGGCCATCTTGAATGGCCGAACCCCATGTAAGTAATTGGTATGATTTGGTGAGGTTAATTTACCGTTTTGGTTGATGTTTATGCGGCTGAACCGTGTGTAATTCATGGTTGGGTTAACATGTTAAATCATGAATAATCATGGGAAGTTGAGGGATTAATCAGATCAAGAGAACCATTGGGTTCGGCCATGCCATGGGGCTAGTTTTGAGATGAATGGACCAAGATTTATGGGTTTTCTTATGTATGTTAAATGAAATAAGCTTGCTGTTTTGGGTTGGCCATGGGATGGCAAAACCTTGTAGTTAACATGGCTAAATGGTAGAGCCTAACTTGTAAACAAATGATGGGATCATTGAGTAGGAGAATCATAGGGTTCGGCCATCCATAGATTGTTTTATTGGAGATTATGAATTGGTTATATGAGTTGGATTAAGTAAATGAATGGAGCTATCTTTGGACTTAGTGATAAGTAAATAACCAGCCACTAAGGTAGATTACTTTTATGATTTTTGTTTATGAGCAAGATTAGACATTGGTTAGACCAATGGCAAATCTGTGAATACAAGTCAAATGAAGGGATTGATCAAAGGACTTACAAGATGTTTTGGGTCTTATATGTGAATGGACATTTAAGTGACAATATGATTTACTGATTATTGTATCACAAGGTGACGAGAGTTGAACGACGAACGAGTCGTGACCAGGAGAAGCTCAAAAAGGAATGGATACTTAAACAAAACTTAAGTAGGTTTCCTACCTACTTGTAACCACAGTTTTTACCTTATGAGATTCTTGTTTATTTATATGGTTTCAAATGATATATTATGCATTATCAAATGGCATACAGCATTGGCATCTCATGCATGGACATGGGATGATGAATGAGGTTCTACAGTGCTACAAATATGGGTTACGTTCTCTTCGGCGGTGCAAGTCACGCTAGAAGGAGTAACATGATGATCATAGTCACATTGGTCTCCTTAGGCGATGAGAGTCCCGCCAGGAGGACTAATATGTGATGTGAATCAGTCAGTGATGAATAGATGGAAGTATATTGTGATTTACCTTGTCGGTGGGTGGCACGTCAAGTGATGGCTATGGAGGTATATGATGGGAGGGTCTCATTGCATGTGCATACTTCATAGCATTGTTTTACCTGTTTTTCACTAATCATGTATTATGATATATCTGCATGTTTTATATGTTGATCATGTGGTAGCCCTGATCGGGAACCTACTAGGCGCGTTGATCTAACGCCCTAATTCTATCCTCAGAGGAGAATGCAGGTACAAGGAAAGGGAAAGAAAAGGTCGTTGACCGGGAGGGGAGCTAAGCCAAGCCTGAGTGCTTGAATGCTGGAATGAATTTATAATTGCTGTTATTTGATACTTTATTATGGACATGTAATAAAGTAGTTACTTGCTATGGTTTGATTAGGATAAATACTTTGGATGGTTGTATTATGTTAATTAATGTTTGAGATTGTTACTTGCTATCGAGTCTTTCTATTCCGTAGTTAATCTAGGTTATTCTGCAAGTTGATGTTAGTTCCATGTGTGGTTCATTATCATGGTCTAGTCCATGTACACATGGGTGGCCAGTTAAGGTTCAGACTTGGGTAGTCTGAACTTAACTCGCGTCGTGACGCCGCCCCCTTTCTTCCGATGTTTATTATTTAAAAAAAAAAATTAGACTCTGAATTACACGGAAAGGGCGGGGCGTTACAGTGACTCACCCCCATTGAACTCACTCCACTTAATGTAACTCATTTATTTAATTTGATATTTCACTTAGGTCATTTAATTACATAATTTAATTCCATTTATTTCTCTTTAATTTCTTCATTAATCCACCCATGGTTGACCAAGTCAACCATGGTGGTCGGCCCCACCTATGTTTTGGTCCACACGCCACCTCACTTGATGAGGTGGAGTTGGGCCCCATTTGATTATGCCATCTTGATTCATTCCAATTTAACTTAGGTGATTTTAATCACTTCATTCCATTCCATTTACCTTGATTACCATTGGGCCCATGGCCCAATTAAATTCACCTCCTGCCCATTTACCCTAATGCTCAAACCATCTTGACCCATTGGGTTCCAAATGGGTATTTGACCCAATTGGCCATCCTTGACCAAATTAGCCATCATTGACCTATTTAAATGAAATTAATCCAATCCTTGGTCCATTGGACCCTACTTGGGCCATTGCCCCAATTTTGATCCATCAACCATCCATTCCATCAAAATTCTTAATTTCAACAATTAAAATAAATAATAGCCAATGTAATTATTGATTTAAAAAATCTGGGCTATTACAATATAACCCTCTTTTGAAATTTTCGTCCCGAAAATTCGAGCGAAGTTGGGTTCCAAGCAATCTTATACAAAAAACTCCGGATGAGCGGCTCTCATTTTCGATTCAAGTTCCCAAGTGGCTTTCTCATTGCCATGTTGATCCCATAACACCTTCACGAACTGACTGGCGCGGTTCCGTAGCACTCTTTGTGCCTTCCCAATCACTCTGACCGGCTTCTCCACATACGTCACGTCGCTTTGCACATCGACGTCTTGCACGTTCAACACATGTGAAGGATCGGGGTTGTACTTTCTCAACATGGACACATGGAACACATCATGCAAAGATGATAACTGTGGAGAAAGCACCAACTGATAAGCTACTTCCCCCACCCTCTTCAGGATTGGAAATGGCCCCACAAATCTAGGCGACAGTTTCCTTTCTTCCCAAACCTCATGTGTCCCTTCCGTGGCGAGACCTTTAAGAATACTAAGTCTCCCACCTCAAGCTCAAGGAACCTTCTCCTTCTGTCAGCGTAGCTCTTCTGATGACTCTGCGCAGTAAGTAGGTGCCATCTTATCAACTTAATCTGCACCGTAGTCTCTGCGACTAGCTCGGGTCCAATCAATGCAGGCTCACCGGCCTCTGTCCAGTACACTGGTGATTTACATGGCCTACCATACAAGGCCTCAAATGGAGCCATCTGGAGGCTTGCCTGGTAACTGTTGTTGTATGAGAACTCCACCAGTGGCAAGTGATCCTCCCATCCACCCTTGAAGTCTAGCATACATGCTCTCAACATATCCTCCAACGTCTGTATCGTCCTCTCCGACTGTCCATCAGTCTGTGGGTGGAATACTGTGCTAGTAATAAGTCGGTCCCCATAGCCGACTGCATGCTCTGCTACACTCTGCAGGTGAATCGGCCATCTCTGTCCGACACAATAGTCTGGGGAATACCATGTAGTCTGATGATATCTCGGATGTACCGTCGATCCAAGGTCTCAGATGAATCTGTCATCTTGATGGGGAGGAAATGTTCGGATTTGCTCAATCGATCTACCACGACCCATATCGCATCCTTGCCCTTTAATGACCTTGGCAACCCTGTCACAAAGTCCATGGAGATGTGCTCCCATTTGCACTCTGCACTGGTAAGGGTTTGAGTAACCCCGGTGGCTTCTGATGTTCCATCTTAACCTGGTGACAAGTTAGGCAGTGAGGAACAAACTTTGCCACATCTCTCTTGAATCCATGCCACCAACAGTGCCTCTTTAGATCATTATACATCTTGGTACTGCCCGGATGGATAGAGAGTTTGGTTTGGTGTGCCTTGATCAACAACTCTCTTCTGCAGCTCTTGCGCACATATGTTCTACCTCGGAATACAAGACCTTGTCCCGGTCGTAATTCCCATTCCGGTATAACCTCACCAGTAGACATCTTAGCCCATATCTCCTCCACTTCTGGATTTGTCCGTTGCTCCTGTTCAATCTTGGAGACCTTGTTGGATCGTATGATCAGATTATACATACTCCCATGGTTCTTGATATACAAATTGAACTCTCGGATGGTGTTCAGCATATCCCATTCCGTCCTGATCAAGCTGGCCACTGTCGCATGTGACATGCGGCTGAGGGCATCCGCCACTTTGTTTGCCTGGTCAGGTTGATATCGAAGTGCGAACTCATAATCTTGCAGATATTCCATCCATCTACGTTGTCTCATGTTGAGTTCCTTCTGATCAAATAAGTATTTCAGGCTCTTGTGATCTGAGAACACCTCGAACTTCTCATCATAAAGGTAGTGTCTCCAGCTTTTGAGAGCGAAGACCACTATGGCTAGCCCCAGATCATGTGTGGGATAGTGGCGCTCATGAATCTTCAACTGTCTTGAACCATAAGCCACTATACGCTGACTTTGAGTGAGAGAACACCCAAGTCCCTCTCCTGAAGCATCACAGTACACCTCATAGCCCTTGCCTCTTTCCAGCAAAATCAGAATAGGAGAGGTTGTAAGCCTTTCCTTTAGCTCCTCAAATCTACAATTGCACACATCTGACCACTCAAACTTGACTCCTTTCTGAGTGAGCCGGGTAAGTGGAGATGCAATCTTGGAGAAGTCTATGACGAATTTCCTGTAGTAACTGGCCAACCCCAGAAAATTGTGGATCTCAGTCATATTCGTTGGTGCTTTCCACTCTCTTAATGCCGCCATCTTAGCCGGTCCATGGCTATTCCTTCTTTTGATATGACATGCCATAGGAAATTAGCCTCAAATAGCCAGAACTCGCACTTGTTTGCTTTGGCATATCATTGATTTTTTTCTTTAGGGTGTCCAAGGCTATCCTTAGATGTCCTGCTTGCTCCGCCCGATGGTTGGAAAATCAGGGTATCGTTAATGAAAACGATTACTTGTCCAAATAGGGACGAAAGATTTTTTTCATCAGATCCATGAATATAACCCTTTCATGGGTATAATCCATTCATGGTCATAACTAATACCTTCGGAGGACTAATATGTCTATCATAGGGCTAACAGGTCTAACATACGACCAATTCGTCGACTGTGAATCAAAATGTCTATCATAAGACCAATATGTCAACTTATGGGGCCAAACTGCCCTTCACATTACCAATACGTCTATCATAATGCCAATGTCCGGCATCAATCCAAATCACCATGGAAACCCTCATCCATGGGAAGATAGTATCTATCCATAGAACTGTCACTTTTACCATGGAACCGCTGTATCAATCGGGGGATCGGTATACTCACCAATTGCCATCATCGACACATTGATCGATTTAGTTTCTCATCAACATCTACATTCACATACTTGGGGAAATTGCCTAATCATCATCTTGCATTCTTTGTTTTGGGAAGTTGTTTTCTATGTATCACATAATGTCTCTATCTTGGGGGAATTGCCAAATAAGCACCCTTAGTTTGGGGAAAGAAATTCCCAAGTATCACATGATGTCTCTTGTTTGGGGAATTGCCATATAAGCACCTTGTATTTCTTGTCCTTGGGGAAATTTTCCTAAGTCTCAAGTACCATTTCTCAATTTGGGGGAATCATGATGTTTCTCATTTTGCCTATGTATCAAGTGTTCTTTCTCAACTTAGGGAAATTGCCAAATAAGCATCTTGGTATTTGGGGAAATCGGGGAAACATCTCTTATTTTGCTATGTTTGATAAATCCATCACTGTTTCTCAACTTGGGGAAAAATCCGAATGTTTCTCATTTTCGGGGAAATTTTCCTATGTATCAAATGTTGTTTCTCAACTTGGGGAAATTGCCAAATAAACATCTTGGTATTTGGGGAAATCGGGGAAACATCTCCTATTTTGCTATGTTTGATAAATCCTTCACTGTTTCTCAACTTGGGGAAAAATCCGGAAGTTTCTCATTTTCGGGGAAATTTTCCCTATGTATCAAATATTGTTTCTCATTTATCCAACACATAAGGTCATCATTAAAAGTCCTAAGTCCACAACCATCCCCCATGAGGTTCGGTCATACACCATGGCCGAACCCATGGTTCTTCATTTTGGCCATATTTACATTTTTACCACTCCTTCTTCCCATGGTTAATCACCTTTCATTTATGCATGTCCATATCCCCAACTGATCCATAAACATGGATCCATCAATGCCTCATTAATCATGACACAAAACCCATTATAAATTAGCCATTTCCTTAACTTAATAGCCATTCATTCTAAACATGCATAGATCCATACTTAACCCATGAAATGACTCATAAAATGGGTCATGGGGTACGGCCATACACCATGGCCGAACCCATGATGTTATTTTCCTCATTTTTCTTGGATCTTTTACAACATTTTAGATCCACAGCAAGGTCCCTTCTTGAGGGGGTTTCAATCATACATTTAGATTATCATTTTTTTTATCAACATTAACTACATTTTGAGTCCATTAACTTACCCATATTCCCCATCCTCTTCATGGTTCAAAAGACATCTAAGTCCATCTAAGTCCACCAAAATCTTTCCATGGGGTTCGGCCATACAACATGGACGAACCCATGGTCCATGGTTCATCTTCATTTGCAAGGTTTGAGACCATAAATACTCATTAACACTTCTCCATGGTTTCCTCACTTGACCCCTTTAAAATTTTCTAACATTTAGCCATTCAAAACCCTAAAACCATTAACCAATCATTCCATGGTTTTCATCCTTTAAACCCATGGAGAAATACTTAATATCCTTCCATGGGTTCGGCCATATAACATGGTTGAACCCTGTGGTTTATTATTTCTTCAAAAATCATATTTCCATGATTTGTTACTTGATGGTTCTCATACAAGAAACCCTAGGGTTTGGCCATGCAAAGGCCAAACCATGATCTTAGATCATATACCTTATTCTTGACATGCATAAGGTCCTTTTCATGTATCCATAACAATTAGGGTTCAGCCATTACTGCTTAATCCATTATTGCCATGCATGCATACATAACCCATATATACATAGTGTCCTTAGTATTTCATTATTCACAGCCTATCTTACACATTAGGGTTTGTCCATTTCCCATCCCATTTCTTGGGTAGCTTTTAGATCCATGGCACATAATATTTTGGCAACCATTTAATCCAAGAAAATGGGATTTCATTGTTTCCTTTTAACTCTTTTAAAAATAAACTCTTTTTGACGACTACTTACTAATTCCGCCGCTCTTCCAGTTTCCCTCTTTGATCCTTAGCCTTCCCTCTTCCTCTTCTCTTTGATCTTCGGCCAATATATGAGCTTGATCAAGATGAGATCACCAAAGGTTGGTTCGGCCAAGATGGTGGTAGGTTTGAGAGAGAATGGGAAAATATCCTAAGTCTTGGGTCTTGAGATGGTGGTCGGCCAAGCTTGGGATCTCCTCCTTTTCTCTAAGTCTTTTTCTTGTCTTTCTCCTTGTGTGAGGGTCGGCCAAGCAAGGGAGGGAGAGAGGGAGAGAGTGAGGTGAGAGGAATGAGATGGAAAATCCATCTTTCCATCTTGACTTGGGCTTGCTTGAGCTAGACTCCACCACCTTTCTTTTGCCCAATCATGGTCCATGCATGCCCTTAATCTTAGGCCTCTTGTCCCATAGTGGTGGTGGTTGGGATGAGGTGGAACTACCACATCCCTTTTGGCCAATGCATGCCCTAGCATGCTCCCAACTTAAGGGCCTTGTCTAGCCATGGAGGGTGCATGCCCTCCACATGGCACTCCCACCCCTCCATGGCCAACGATTTTGGGTGGGTTTTGTCTTGATGGTTGGGTGGTTTCCATGAGATGAAACCACCCATTTGACTCACCCATTTCCTAGGTGACTCACCCCCATTGAACTCACTCCATGTAATGCAACTCATTTATTTAATTTGATATTTAACTTAGGCCATTTAATTACATAATTTAATTCCATTTATTTCTCTTTAATTTCTCCATGAATCCACCAATGGTTGACCAAGTCAACCATGGTGGTCGGCCCCACCAACGCCTTGGCCCACCCGCCACCTCACTTGATGAGGTGGAGTTGGGTCCCACTTGATTATGCCACCTTGATTTATTCCAACTTAACTTAGGTGATTTTAATCAATTTATTCAATTCAATTCACCTTGATCCTCTTCAATTCCCTTTGACTTATCCATGGTTGACCAAGTCAACCATGGTGGTCGGCCCCACCAATGTTTTGGTCCACACGCCACCTCACTAGATGAGGTGGAGTCGGGTCCAACTTCATTATGCCACCTTGATTTATTCCAACTTAACTTAGGTGATTTTAATCAATTTATTCAACTCAATTCACCTTAATCCTCCTCAATTCCCTTTGACTTATCCATGATTGACCAAGTCAACCATGGTGGCCAGCCCCACCTATGTTTTGGTCCACACACCACCTCACTTGATGAGGTGGAGTTGGGCCCCATTTGATTATGCCATCTTGATTCATTCCAATTTAACTTAGGTGATTTTAATCACTTCATTCCATTCCATTTACCTTGATCACCATTGGGCCCATGGCCCAATTAAATTCACCTCCTACCCATTTACCCTTGCTTAAACCATCTTGACCCATTGGGTCCCAAATGGGTATTTGGCCCAATTGACCATCCTTGACCCAATTAACCATCATTGACCCATTTAAATGAAATTAATCCAATCCTTAGTCCATTGGACCCTACTTGGGCCATTGCCCCAATTTTGATCCATCAACCATCCATTCCATCAAAATTCTTAATTTCAACAATTAAAATAAATAATAGCCAATGTAATTATTGATTTAAAAAATCTGGGCTATTACATGGACTCCAGTTACATTTCAAACATACATCCATTGGAATCAGTGTAGATTCCTCCCCACGGTTGTTTATCGGAAATCCGAATGGAGCGTGGACTCCCCTCATTTGATCCCTCCCATGCCATGCATGAGATGCAAGTGCAAACATGCTCTGTAATAATAAACATCATAGCATTAAAATCCCATCATTAAGACATATTATTTGATACCAAAATAATTCAAGTAAAAACATCACATATACATATTCCATGGTTTTTAATGAGGTAGGAATCCTACCAACGACCAAATAATGTGTCCTTGCATTTCCTTCCAAAAATCGATCACCGATCGTGTCAAGCCGATCGCACACCGCTTGTGAAATCCCGTTACCTTATTACATATAAATAAATCAAGCTAATGATCTATTTGATTTCCAACCATCCCTACATCATCCTATGTCATTTCCATTTACAACCATAGTCTTTTATCCGGTTAAGTCCCTTAAGAAGTTTCCATCATACCTTAGGACTGAAATATGTTTGTCCACAATCACCTATGAGTGGGGCTCGGCCATACAACATGGCCGAACCTCACCCTTTTGGTTTTGACCCCTCCTTTAGTCCTTGTTATTTTAACCAATGGTCAACCATTATTCATTCTATTATTTCTTAAATCAACATCCCCATAGTTAATCATTCACTTGATAAAACAGCCTAGATCCATAAAGATATCATCTTCATCATACACCTAGGTTCATAAAAACTCCTTCATGGGGTTCGACCATACAACATGTCCGAACCCATGGTCCTTTATATTTTTAATCATCTCCCATCTTAGCCATCTTTTCATAGTTAATCACTTCATTTATTTATACATACTTAGGTCCCAAAGATGGTCCATAAATGATTCATGGGGTTCGGCCATGTTGATGTCTTATTTTTCATCCACTCCAAATCATTTACAACATTAGGTCCATAAACAAAGTCCCTCCATGGGGGTTTAATCATATACTTAGGTCCATCATTTTAAAACCCAAAAATCCATCAACATTTCTTCCATGGGGTTCGGCCATACAACATGGCCGAACCCATGGTCCATGGTTCTTCCTCATTTCCTCATTTTAAATAATCATTTACAACATTTAAACCCCATTTAAAATCACTAACACACTTCCATGATTTTCATCCTTTAAAACCCATTAACATCACCCACATACTTCCAAGGTTTTCATCCTTTAAAACCCATTAACATCACCCACATACTTCCATGGGGTTCGGCCATACAACATGGCCGAACCCTATGGTTCATCATTTTCTCTTAAAAATCATATACCCATGATTATATCCTTTTATGGGGTTCCGCCATACATCATGGCCGAACCTCATCCAATCCTTCCTTTGTCCTTAATGGTCCATGCATAAAATCTAGGGTTTGGCCATGCAAGGGCCAAACCATGATCTTCGATCATATTCCTTATCTTGGACATGCATGAGGTCCTTAGCCATATATACATAATAATTAGGGTTTAGCCATGCAAGGGGCCGAACCATGATCCTTGACCATTATTCATGTTTAAGCCATATATACATAGTGTCTTTAACCATATCCATTAATCATATGTGTAACCCTAATCACCCTTCATTTGTTCAATCCATCCCATTCCTTGGATGGATTTTAAATCCATGGCCCATAACATTTTGGCCAACTTTCCAATCCGAAATGGGATGTTCCTTTAACCTCTTTCTTACTTAATAAAATCTTGTCAAGTACTACTTACTGATTCCGCGACTCCTCCGTTTTCTTCCGTTCCGACATGCTCCTCCGCTCTTTTCCTTCCTTAATCTTTCTTCTTTCTTCCTCTTTGATCTTCAGCCAAAGTGTGTTGCTTGAGAGGGAGAGGGTATAAGATGAAAACCCTAAGTGATTTCCTTGTCTTGTGAGAGGTTGGCCCCAAGAGTTGAGATAGAAAACTCTAAGTCTTTCTTGTCTAAGTGAGAGGGTCGGCCAAGCTTGAGAAAGGGAGAGTGAGAGAGTGAATGAGATGAAAAGCTTTCTTTCCATCTTGTCTAGGGTTTCCTTGGGTAAGACTCCACCCTCATCAATGTGGAGTCTTCCCCATGAGTCCTTTGACCAAACAAGGGAATGCATGCCCTCCACATGGCACACACCACCCTTTCCAACGGTTTTGGCTTAGTGGTTTGCATGAGATGGAACCCCCACCTCTCCTTTGACCAACCATGAGAATGCATGCCCTCCACATGGGTTCTTTGTCTAGCCAAGAGGGTGCATTCCCTCCACATGGCATACACCCCCATCTCCAACAGTTTTGGCTTAGTGGTTTGCATGAGATGGAACCCCCACCTCTCCTTTGACCAACCATGAGGATGCATGCCCTCCACCTAAGTTCTTTGTCTAGCCAAGAGGATGCATGTCCTCCACATGGCATACCATCCCCATCTCCAACGGTTTTGGTTTAGCTAGTGGTTTCCATGAGATGGAAACCACCCACCTCTCCTTTGACTCACTCCATTTTTTCATCTTCCAAGTGACTCACCCCCATTTGACTCACTCCATTTAAATGCAACTTAACTCCTAACTCAAGCATGAGAATTTATTTCCATCTATCTTAGGTGATTTAATTAAATAATTTAATTCAGCTCCCTTCACTTGATCATCTTTAATTCACCCATGAACTCACCCATGGTTGACCAAGTCAACCATGGTGGCCGGCCCCACTTGTGCCTTTGTCCACACGCCACCTCACTTGATGAGGTGGACTTGGGTCCCACTTGGCCATGCCACTTGGATAATTCCTCATACACTTGCCACATCACTTGATGAGGTGGACCCCATGCCTTCGATCATAATTGGGTCCATGACCCAATTAAATCCATTCCTTACCCATTTACCCTAATCATCAATCCATCTTGGCACATTAGGTCCCAATTGGGCATTTGACCCAATTGACCACTTTGACGCAATTAAATAGAATTAATCATATCCATGGTCCATTGGACCATACTTGGGCCATTGCCCCAATTCTTATCCATTTAACATCAATTCCATCTATTAATCTTAATTTTTAACAATTAAAAATAAATAATAGCAAATATATTTATTGCTTATTACAAGGTAATTGACCCATTTCTTTACCTTTACCCAATTACTTAAAATTAAACCTACCCATGATTCATTGGGTCTTAATTGGGTAATTGACCCAATTTTTTATGCATCTAAGGTCCATTTCAACTATTTAAATCTCAAATTCCATTCATTCACAATTTAAATATACTAATCCAATATATTTATAAACGATGAAAATCCGGGGTGTTACAGAGCTCATACAAAGGCAAGTGCTTCTTAGTGATTTTATTTTTATAAATCATTTTGTGAATTGGACTAAGGTAAGGAAGTCGGAACCAGTATAAAAAATGAGGGATAAGGAAGTAGACATTGTGTTGGTCGAACCTTTCAAAATCTAGGACAAGTGGATTAAGGAGAGGTACTCTGGAACCACTATAAAAAACTCTAAAGCATCGTCTCTGGCACAGGGGGGGTGTGTAATAGCCCAGAATTTTTAAATCAATATATATGTGGCTATTATTTATTTTAATGATGGAAATTGGGAATTTTGATGGAATAAATATTAAGTGGATCAAAATTTGGTCAAAGGCCCAAGTATGGTCCAATGGGCCATGGGTTGGATTAAATTCATTTAAATGGTCAATGATGATTAATTGGGCCAAGGATGGTCAAATTGGGCCCAATACCCATTTGGGACCCAATGGGTCAAGATGATTAAGCTCTAAGGTAAATGGGTAGGAAATAAATTTAATTGGGCCATGGGCCCAATGGTGATCCAATAAGGGGAATGGATTGAATTGGAATTAAACCACCTAAGTTAGTGATGAATTGATCAAAATGGCATAACCAAGTGGGGCCTACCTCCACCTCATCAAGTGAGGTGGCGTGTGGACCAAGGTATAGGTGGCGACCATCATAGTTGACTCGGTCAACCATGGATAAGTCAAAGGGAATTAAAGAGGATCAAAGTGAATTAATGTGTTTTAATTAATGTAAAACATCTAAGTTAATAATTAATAAACCTAGGTGACATGGCCGAATGGGGTCCACCTCCACCACATCAAGTGAGGTGGCGGGTAGGCTAGGAGTTAGTGGGGCCGGCCACCATGGTTGACTTGGTCAACCATGGTTGGATTAATGGAGAAGAATCAAGGAGATTAAAGGGGTTAATTCAGAATTAATAAACCTAAAGTTAAGGATCCAATTAATTAATTAAGTTAGTCAAATGGGTCAATGGGGAGTCAAAGGAATAAGTCAAGGGGTGGTTTCATCTCATTGAAACCACCCAATCCACTCAAAGAAAACACAACTAAACCATGGACTAAGGATGGTGGTCTCATCTCAACCACCCACACCCAAAGGCCTGAGGACCCATACCCCCCCATGATGATGGTCAAATGGATTTGATGGAAGACCAAACCACCCCATCTAAGGGTCCAAAACCGTTGGCTTGATGGTGGTTTTATCCCAACCACCACCACTAAGGCATGTAAGCCCATGCTTGGTTGGTGGAGGGAAATGATGGAGGAGTGTGGCCCAAGCAAACCAAAGGGATGAGATGGGTTTTCATCTCATCTCTCCATCCCACTCTCATCTCACTCTCTCCCTTCCTCCCTCTCATTGCCAATCCACACTCAAGGAAAAGGAGAAGAAAAGACTTAGAAGAAGAGAAGAAAAAGTTCAAGCATTGGCCCACCTCTTCAAGATCAAGACTTGGGATATTTTTCCCGTCCTTTCCTCCCTTCCCTCTCTCAAACCCACTCCATCTTAGCCCACCCAAACCTTGATGATTTCATCTTGATCAAACACACCTAGTGGCTGAACATCAAAGAGAAGAAGAAGGAGAAAGGCTAAGGAAATCAAGAGGAGAAAGAAAAGCCGAAGGAGCCGTCGGAGTGGTAAGTGTTCTTACACAAGAGGTTACATTTTTTAAGGATTTAAAAAGAGATCATGAAATCCATTTTTCTTGGATTGGATGGTGGCCAAAATATCATGGGCCATGAATCTAAAATCCATCCAAGGAAAAGATGAGAAATGGACAAAATGTGAAAGATAGGTTAAGAAAAATAAAGGATGTATTAAGGACATTATGTATTAAGATTTATGTAAATATGGAGATGTGATGTTTGAAGGAACCATAGATCATAGGGTTCGGCCATGTAGTATGGCCGAACCCCATGGGAGGTGATTAGGAGATTTTAATGGGGTTTGTAAAGGATTTAAAACCATGGAAGAATGATTTATGATTTTAAGGTTTTAATGATTAAATGTTAGCAAAAGTTTAAGGGTTTTAATGAGGGAAATCCATGGAAGATGTAAATGGGTTTTATGGACTTAAAAGGCATAGAAGAGGATGAACCTTGAACCATGGGTTCGGCCATGGTGTATGGCCGAACCCTATGGTGATGTATGAATAATTTAATGGGTGTAAAAATATGGAAATTAATGGAGAAGGTTGATGGTATTTAAATGGATTTTTAAGTATAGTAAATAATGTTTTTAAAAGGGGTGGAAATGGTGATAAACCATGGACCATGGGTTCGGCTATGGTGTATGGCCGAACCCCATGGGGAGATTTTAATGGATTAAGTATTTTGGAAACCATGAAGAGAATGGGGGAGTATGGCATGATTAAATGAGTCATTGATGAACCCAAAAATGCACCAAATGATGATCAAAATTGATGATTTAAATGTATGATGGAAACCCCCTCATGGAGGGACTTATGGTGGAGTTAAATGATGTAAATGGGTCCAAGGAAAAATAAGAAAAAGACATCATGGGTTCAGCCATGGTGTATGGCCGAACCCATGACTCATTTGTGAGTCATTTTTGGGCTAAGATTAAGGTATATGCATGTGTTTAAAATTAATGGGGTTTAGGTTAAATTAAGGACTGATTTTTAATGTGTTCATGTTATGGTTGATGGTTCACTAATGGATCTAAGTTATGGATCAGTTTTGGACTTAAGTGTGTATGAATAAATGAGTGATTAATCATGGAAAGGAGTAGTGGCAAAATGGTAAATATTGGCCAAAATGAAGAACCATGGGTTCGGCCATGGTGTATGGCCGAACCCCATGTAGGTTGATCATGGACTTAGGGTATCTAAGATGACCTTATGTGTGATTCTATGAAGCCTAGGGTTGCTGGATTTTAAACTTACATAATTAAAGGATTAATAGACTAAGTGGGACCCACAAACCTAGATAGTAAGGTTCGGCCATGGGGTATGGCCGAACCCCACTAAGGTGTGATTAATGGACTTAGGCATGGATAAAACATGGGCTGATTATTGATATGTAATAAGGTATCGGACATCGCAAGCGGTGCGCGTATCGGTGACCTGATTTATGGACGGAAAACGTAAAGGGACATTAGTCGGTATTCGGTAGGATTCCTACCTTATTGTAAGCCATGGATTATGTGTTATATGATTGTTTTCCTTGATTTATTTTGGTAATCATGTGATTGTTTTAAGATGGGTTTTAAGGCTATGAATTATATATTACATGGCATATTACATTTACATCTCATGCATGGCATGGGAGGGATATGGCATGGGAAAGATGAAATGAAACCGGAGTCCATGCTCCGTCGGGGCGACCGATAAACAAATATGGGGATATCTTGATGTGCTTTATCCATCAAGAAGGTTACTATTTTGATGAGGCTATTCAAACAAGAAAGGTTACTATGGGTTTATGATATGTTGATGAGGCTATTCAAACAAGAAAGGTTACTATGGGTTTATGATATGTTGATGAGGTTATTTAAACAAGAATGTTACTATGTGTTCATTATACCTTGATGGTGGTTTTTCCATCAAGGGAGATGTTTATATTTATTATTATACCTTGATGAGGCTTTGCCATCAAGGGGGATACTTTGTGTTGATTATACCTTGATGATGGTTTTTCCATCAAGGGGGGGGATGTTTGTATTTATTATTATACCTTGATGAGGCTTTGCCATCAAGAGGGGATACTTTGTGTGAATTTATCTTGATGAAGCTTTTCCATCAAGGGGAACATTATGTATGGTTGAAAAAGGGACATTGTACAATGATGATGAGCTTGATGGGTGGGATTCATGACATAGGACACCCATTGCATGACATTGCACTTAATTACATAGTTTTGATATAATATTATCTATATGTTTTGTTATCACTAATCCATGTGTTGGCCCTACTCGGAGTACCTACTGGGCGCGTTGTCTAACGCCCTACTTCTACCTTAGATGACGACGCAGGAAACGGAGGACATGACGGGAGCCAAGCGTAGGAGCTTGGGGAAGCGGGCTAGATGATTTACTTAAATTTATTTTGGAAATGTAATTTGAGTAACTTAGCTCGTCGGACTGTAACAATTTAGATTACTTGCTATGGTTTGGACTTTATTTTGGACATTATGATTTTGGGGTATTTTAGTAATTTAATGGACATACTTCCTTGCTATCTAAACCGGTAGGATAGACTCTACTATAATTCCGCAATTAGTTATTTTCCGCGAGCTTACTTTCTACGTGTGAACCGTTCTCGTGGACTTCGTTCCACGCAACGTAGTGTTGGCCAGTTAAGGGCCGGGCTTTAGAAGCTCGGACTTAACTCGCTTCGTGACGTCCCGTGCCCTTTGTCACTCTTATTTTAAAAAAAAAAATAGACTCTGATTTTTGGTAAATTTAAGCATAGTGAAAACGGGAGGGCGTTACATGGTGGTGGGTGGGGGTGCAAATTTGTTAATTAATCAAGAAATTTGTGAAGACCAGAAAAATTGGGGATTGTCTTATTCACCCCTCCTCTAGGGACAATCTTGGTCCTTGTTCTAGCACCCAAGAGAACTTTCAGTCTACTTCGTTTATTATGTGCAATTCTGATGTAGATGAGATTTATTGATGGTGAATGTTAGGTAGATTATGTGTGACATTTTTCTACTTGTACTTTCTTAAGAGCTCAAGTTATAGATTACATGTTGGTTAGTAGTATGTCCACATACTATGCATCGAGATGGAATATGCCGACGTTTTGGGTTTTAAGCGGGCCCATGGTGACCCCTCCATCTGCCTGGGATTCTTACTGTTTGGGTATGAATAGATCCGAGGTTGCCAAATGTCAAATCCAAACTTAGTTATAAGTCCATGTATAAGTATGATTTCCGCAAAGACTAAGTGTTAAAAAGAAAGAAAAATCTCACGTCAGTGGGCCCGGAGGGTCGGAGCGTGACAACTTGGTATCAGAGCCTTAGTTCAAAAATCGGACTGTATATGAAATTACATGTCAACAGTTTGGTGAGACTGTTTAGTATTAGCTTAGTGAGAACTTAGTGAGTTGATATGATATCTTAGTGGGGAAAAAATTTCGATAGTAAATTTTAGAAGACTCAAGACTATGTTATTGTTATTCTCTTCTTTCTGCTTGGAATTATCAGGCTTTGTGCAATTGGCTTTGTGCTTTTGTTTACAAATGGTATCATTAGTTTCTTTGTAGACTGATGTCTGTTTTGTTGAAACAACAATGATTGATAAATTCAACTGTCATGGAGAGAATGCCGAAGGAGTCAAGAGAAGATTGGTGAGGGATTTCTTAAGTCCAATTTAAAGATGGTATCGACCCAGTATTCAACTGAGAGTTCAGGGAAGCCAAATTATGATTGAAATATAATTTGATAGCGATCCAGGTTCACCCTACTATACGCCATCAACACCACCTCCTGATACGGGAATGAATTATGAAGTGCCATCTTCACCACAAGTAGGAGAAACCTTTTTTCCTACTTACCGTGCTGAACTTCTGATGTGGAAACCGGTTCCTCCAATGACAAATGTTGTCGGAACCTCCAAACCAGCATTATGTAACTTCTGTGCAAAACCCGGACAAACTCAGGAGTTTTACCCTTGCCCGAAGAATCAGGAATACTCCAATTGCAAGAATTTTGGCCGTGCAAGGAGTAACTGTCCATTTTCTAAGGGAAATAGAACCTACGGATGCGATGCATGTTGTTAGTATGACCATAAGATGAGGAATTTTCCCTATCATGATAACAAATTCATGTCATCTTCATCTGGAGAATAGAGGAAGAGACAGAAGCAGGAAAGGGATGATGGGCGGTTTATAGTATTGGATCTAGGATCTTATTAGCTGTCTTTGTTGTTGCTTTGTGTGTAAGGAGAATTCATTTAATAAAGACTCTCCGACTATGTATAATGTGATGTAAATTTTACGAGTATGAAATAAAAGGACTTAGTGTTGTAATAACTTGTGTTTCAATAAAAAACTTTGGTTATCTCATGTGGAATACTTTGTGATGGAATTTTTTTTGATACTTTGTGTATATCAGGAGAAAATGCTACGTAAAAGGAACGTAAGAAACCAAGGAGAGGGATCGGCACCACCACCACCACTACCTCCACCTCCTCCTCCACGTACCCGTAGCAGGAAACTCTTTATGAAATAGTGCGAATAACAATGCAAGTAGTCAAGGATACGCCCGGAAATGGACAACTGACTGGAACTAGCGGAGGAAGAGCCAACGTTGCTTGAGGGATTTTAGACGACTGAGTCCTTTATATTTTTTGGGAGGAACAAACCCGAGTGTAGTAGCAAATTGGCTTACTCAAACGAGTCGTATGTTCGATACGTTAGGGGTAGACGATGATGTACGAGTAACGTTAGCCACCTACCAAGTGGCATGAAATGCTTACAAATGGTGGGAACTAAAAAATCTCACTAAGGAAAATGCGCCCATGATTTTGGTTGACTTTTCTCTTTTCGAAAGATTTTCTCGTACGCTACTATCATTTAGTGGCAAAGGAGGCTAGACAATAGTAGTTCATGGAGATGAAATAGGGGAACGATACGGTATCCTAATACAACAGTAGGTTTATTAACATCTTACCGTATGCACCTAAAATGCTGCAAGATGAAGAGGATAAAATCTGACACTATGTGCGGGGACTTCGTTCGTTTATCCGGCGTGGTTGCCCAACGTCATGCGAGTCTAGATGAGGTAATGAAAAGGGCTTCTTTGGTAGAAGCAGTGGATGGACCGAATCCTAATCAAGGGACATCTCAGTAGAGGAATTCCAAGAAACCACCTCAGTTTGCAAATAAGAATAGGAAATTCAAAGGAAATACTTTTAAGAAGGGCCAACCTTCTGTATGGAAATTGGGTAGGTTCGATATGAGACAAGTTATTTGATATACTTGTGACAAACCCAGACATACTTCACATCAATGCAAGAATTCTAAGGCCTATGGAGAGAGATTGTGCTACCCTTTTAACACCCCAGATTTTCATCACATATAAATATATTGGATTCGTCCATTTGAATTGTAAATTGATTGAATTTAAGATTAAATAGTTGAAATGGACCTTAGATGGGTAAGGAATTAAGTCAATTACCCAATTAAGATTCAATGGATCATGGGTAAGCTTGATTTTTAAATAAATTGGGTAAGTCTAAATAAATGGGTCAATTACTCAATTGGGACCCAATGGGTCATAGATGAGCTGATTTTAAAGTGAATGGGTAAAAGGTAATTGGGTCAATTACGCAATTAAAATCCAATGCATAAATCCACCTCATCAAGTGAGGTGGCATATATGTGATGTGGCATTGCCACGTGGCATGCATGGAAGCCAACTAGATAAGGTGCCACATCATCAAATGATATGGCCAAGATGGGACCCATGTGCCATTTGGTGACCAAGTCACCACATGCATGGTCGACTAAGTCTTGACTTGTCAACCATGAATGAGTTCAAGATTAAAATTGAGTTAAGTGAGTTGAAATGGGAAGTTGAGGAGACTTCCATCTCAAGGTGAACATGTTGGAAGACAAAGGGTTTTTTCTTGGCTTAAGCCAAGAGTCTCCTTGGTTAAAACCAAGGGACTCCTTGGTTGGACAAATCTTAATGAGGGGAAATGAAAGGGCTTAGGCTGGTTTACAAAGAGACACCAACCAAGGGGTACACCCCACCCCTTGGCTGTAACACCCCAGATTTTCAAGTTATTAATTTATATGAAAATTACCCATTTAATTTGTGAATTATTAAATATGGACCTTAGATGGATAAAGTATTGGGTCATTGCCCAATTAAGACCCAACGGATTGTGGAAATGGTTTCAATAGAATTAAATGGGGCTGAATTAAAATAGTAATTCAATATCTATAAATAAGGGATATAAATTAATTGTCATGCGCATAAAGAGACTAGGAATGGGATATTGTGCATGGCCGAATATTAGATTTGCGTATCCAAAAAGATGTCTAAAATTAAATAAAGATTTCTTAGGCCGTGTATAGGAGATATGCATATCCTTGAAGATATGTTAGAGTATCTCTAAAAGGGACCTTTTCCTTAGGTTAAGAGTGAAACTAGAAGATGTCTAAAAGTAGATAGGATGCTTTGCCGTGAGGGAGTTGTGCGCAATCCATGAGATGCGCCAAAAGGAGTCCTTTCCTTGTTAAGAGCGATACTAGGGGAAATTGTTAAATGGAAGGCCTTGGCATCTTTTCAAAATATGTAGGACCGATTGGGAGTATTACAAAAGGGAGGCAACAACAAACAAAGGGGTGCACGGCATACACAAAGCCGACCACCCTCAAGACAAGGACTTGGAGTATCCTCCTATCCCAAGCTACATTATCTCTCTCAAACATATATCTCTTGGCCGAACCCCTTCAAGGGACTATCACGATCAACTTCGGCTAAAGATCAAGGAGGAGAGGAGGCTAAAGGAGGAAAAGATTGGAAGAGCAAGAACAAGCGAAGAAAAATTGGAGGAGTCGTGGAACCGGTAAGTAGTTTGATAATTTTGTTTAAGATAAGGAACCATAGGGTTCAGCCATGGTGTATGGCCGAACCCCATGGAAGAAAATTAGGAACGATTATGGTGATTTAATGGAAAGAATGGACCATGGTTGAACCCCATGGAAAGACATGGTTTAATTTATAGGTTTTGAGGGATGAAAACCATGCAATGTAATAAAGATGTTAAAGGATTTTAATGGATGTTTTTGGTAAAGAACCTTAGACCATGGGTTCGGCCATGGAGTATGGCTGAACCCCATAAATAAATATGGAATTGGTTACATGTATTTAGATCATGGAAGATCAAGGATGAATGATTTTTAAAGAGAAGATTTTGAACCATAGGATTTGGCCATGGTGTATGGCCAAACCCCATGAAGATGTTATTAATTTAGAAAGTGATGGGAACGGTTGGATTGTCACTATGAGTGAGGTTTGGCCATGGTGTATGGCCGAACCCCACTAGGGTTTAGTTTATGAAAGATGGTTATTGATTTAGAAAGAAATTAATGATGAACTTTTGGATCAAAAAGGAAGGAACCTTGATTATGGATTTAAGGATGGTAATTGCTATAATTGGAATTTAGACATCATGGGTTCGGCCATGGTGTACGGCCGAGCCCCATGAATCAATTTTATGGGTCATGTATGAACCTAATATGATTAAAGGAATGGAGGATTAAGATAAATAATTAGCCATGATGGAGGTAATGGCAATTTTGTAAATGTCGCCTAAAAATGAAAGATCATGGGTTCGGCCATGGTGTATGGCCGAACCCCATGAACTTGTCAATGAGCCATTTTTGGGTCTTTGTGTAATTTAAATGAATGGTTTACCAAACCAAGGGATGAAGGGAATGATTAGGGTATTATTTTATGAATTATGAATTAATCATGAATTTATGTAATGGATCAATTTTTGGACCTAAACATGAGGTGATGGAAATAATGGCAAGAATGTAAATAAGTGTGAAAATTAATGGACCATGGGTTCGGCCATGGTGTATGGCCGAACCCCATGGGGAATGTTTGGCGGACCTAGGGTTATGTATGTTGGATTAAATGAATGGAAGTGATATAATATTTTACTTAAGTTAAATGAGCAAAAAAGGAAATTAAAACAAAAGGGGTGAGGTTCGGCCATGGTGTATGGCCGAATCCCACAAGTTGTGTTTATGGACTTAAACATCATTGTAAATCAAATGGGACATGGTTTTAATTGATTAATATGTTATAAGTTAACGGGACCTCAAAAGGTGAGTATGATCGTGAGCAGTTACCGGACGAAAGCGCAAGGACACATTAGTGGTCTTTGGTAGGATTCCACCTCTTTGAAACCATGGGTTTAATGTACAACGTTTTTATCTTACTTTGATGAATTATGTTGTAAAAGATATTGTTTCAAAATGTGAGTTTTAATGCTATGTTTGGGAGTATGTAAAATTTGATCATACGGTCCAACATGGTTACTAAGATTGAATAGGAACAGTGGATAGATCCGGAAGTAGAGGAGATATGGGCCAAGATGTCTACTGGTGAAGTCATACCGGAATGGGAGTTACGACCAGGACAAGGTCTTGTATTTCGAGGAAGAATATATGTTCCTAAGAGCTGCAAAAAAGAGTTACTGATTGAGGCACATCAGACCAAACTCTCTATTCATCCGGGTAGCACCAAGATGTATCACGACTTGAAGAGACATTACTAGGGCATGGACTCAAAAGGGATGTGGCAGAATTTGTGGCTCATTGCTTAACGTGTCAGCAGGTTAAGACTGAACATCAGAAGCCACCAGTGTTACAAAAACCCTTACAAGTGCCAGAATGGAAATGGGAGATCATCAGATTGCATGGTATACCTCGGACTATTGTGTCCGACAGAGATGGTCGATTCAACGGCAGAGTATGGCAGAGTATACAGTCGGCCATGGGAACAGACCTACTTACTAGCACGACATTCCATCCACAGACTGATGGGCAGTCTGAGAGGACAATACAAACATTGAAGGATATGCTGAGAGCATGCATGCTAGATTTCAAGGGTGAATGGGAGGATCACTTGCCGTTGTTAGAATTCTCATACAACAATAGTTACCAGGGAAGCCTCCAAATGGCTCCATTTGAGGCATTATATGGTAGACCATGTAGATCACCCGTGTACTGGACAGAGGTTGGTGAGCCTGCACTGATTGGACCTGAGTTGGTTGCAGTGACTATAGCGCAGATACAGTTGATACGGCAGCATCTATTGACTGCGAAAAGTCGTTAGAAGAGCTATACTGACAAGAGGAGGAGGTTCTTTGCATTTGAAGTGGGGGACATGGTATTCTTGAAAGTCTTGCCACGAAAGGGACACATGAGATTTGGAAAGAAGGGGAAACTGTCACCAAGATATGTGGGACTGTTTTCAATCATAAGAAGGATGGGGGACGTGGCTTATCAATTGGCACTTCCTTCACAGTTGTCATCTTTGC
Organism: Chimonanthus praecox; assembly: GCA_022113865.1. Classification (NCBI taxonomy): domain Eukaryota; kingdom Viridiplantae; phylum Streptophyta; class Magnoliopsida; order Laurales; family Calycanthaceae; genus Chimonanthus; species Chimonanthus praecox. The sequence continues at coordinate 33,915,360 of CM039087.1, forward strand.
ACGATGTGTTCCATATATCGATGTTGAGGAAGTATAATCCTGATCCCTCTCATGTACTGAACATACAAGACATAGAGGTCCAAAGCGACATGACATACGTCGAAAAGCCTGTCCGAGTGGTGGACACAGAACAAAGGGTATTACGGAACCGAGAGATCCAGTTTGTCAAGGTGGTATGAGATCGACATGGCATTGAGGAAGCCACTTGAGAACTCGAGTCGGAAATGAGTACAGCTCATCCTGAGCTATTTATGTAAATGTTTGAAACCCTACTTCACTCGATTTTTGGGATAAAAATTTAAAAAAGAGGATTGTATTGTAACACCCCGGATTTTCAAGTTATTAATATATATGAAAATTACCCATTTAATTTGTGAATTATTAAATAAGGACCTTAGATGGGTAAAGTGTTGGGTCATTGCCCAATTAAGACCCAACGGATTGTGGAAATGGTTTTAATAGAATTAAATGGGGCTGAATTAAAATAGTAATTCAATATCTATAAATAAGGGATATAAATTAATTGTCATGAACATAAAGAGACTAGGAATGGGATATTGTGCATGGCCGAATATTAGATTTGCATATCCAAGAAGATGTCTAAAATTAAATAAAGATTTCTTAGGCCGTGTATAGGAGATATGCATATCCTTGCAGATATGTTAGAGTATCTCTAAAAGGGGCCTTTTCCTTAGGTTAAGAGTGAAACTAGAAGATGTCTAAAATTAGATAGGATGATTTGTCGTGAGAGAGTTGTGCGCAATCCATGAGATGCGCCAAAAGGAGTCCTTTCCTTGTTAGGAGCGATACTAGGGGAAATTGCTAAATGGAAGGGCTTGGCATCTTCTAAAAATATGTAGGACCGATTGGGAGTATTACAAAAGGGAGGCAACAACAAACAAAGGGGCGCACGGCATACACAAAGCCGACCACCCTCAAGACAAGGACTTGGAGTATCCTCCTATCCCAAGCTACACTATCTCTCTCAAACATATATCTCTTGGCCGAACCACTTCAGGGGACTTCTTCAAGATCAACTTCGGCTAAAGATCAAGGAGGAGAGGAGGCTAAAAGAGGAGAAGATTGGAAGAGCAAGAACAAGAGAAGGAAAACCGGAGGAGTCGCGGAACCGGTAAGTAGTTTGATAATTTTGTTTAAGATAAGGAACCATAGGGTTCGGCCATGGTGTATGGCCGAACCCCATGGAAGAAAATTAGGGAACGATTACGGTAATTTAATGGAAAGAATAGACCACCATGGCCGAACCCCATGGAAAGACATGGTTTAATTTATAGGTTTTGAGGGATGAAAACCATGCAATGTAGTAAAGATGTTAAAGGGTTTTAATGGATGTTTTTGGTAAAGAACCTTAGACCATGGGTTCGGCCATGGAGTATGGCCGAACCCCATAAATAAATATGGAATTGGTTACATGTATTTAGATCATGGAAGATCAAGGATGAATGATTTTTAAAGAGAAGATTTTGAACCATAGGGTTCGGCCATGGTGTATGGCCGAACCCCATGGAAGATGTTATTGATTTAGAAAGTGATGGGAACAGTTGGATTGTCTCTATGAGTGAGGTTCGGCCATGGTGTATGGCCGAACCCCACTACGGTTTAGTTTATGAAAGATGGTTATTGATTTAGAAAGAAATTAATGGACTTTTGGATCAAAAAGGAAGGAACCTTGATTATGGATTTAAGGATGGTAATTGCTATAATTGGCATTTAGACATCATGGGTTCGGCCATGGTGTATCGCTGTTTTATGGGTCATGTATGGACCTAATATGATTAAAGGAATGGAGGATTAAGATAAATAATTAGCCATGATGGAGGTAATGGCAATTTTGCAAATATCGCCTAAAAATGAAAGATCATGGGTTCGGCCATGGTGTATGGCCGAACCCCATGAACTTGTTAATGGGCCATTTTTGGGTATTTGTGTAATTTAAATGAATGGTTTACCAAACCAAGGGATGAAGGGAATGATTAGGGTTTTATTTTATGAATTATGAATCAATCATGAATTTATGTAATGGATCAATTTTTGGACCTAAACATGAGGTGATGGAAACAATGGCAAGAATGTAAATAAGTGTGAAAATTAATGGACCATGGGTTCGGCCATGGTGTATGGCCGAACCCCATGGGGAATGTTTGGCGGACCTAGGGTTATGTATGTTGGATTAATTGAATGGGAAGTGATATGATCTTGTACTTAAGTTAAATGAGCAAAACAGGAAATTAAAACAAAAGGGGTGAGGTTCGGCCATGGTGCATGGCCGACCCCACAAGTTGTGTTTATGGACTTAAACATCATTGTGAATCAAATGGGACATGGTTTTAATTGATTATTATGTTATAAGGTAACGGGACCTCACAAGGTGAATACGATCGTGAGCGGTTACCGGACGAAAGCGCAAGGACACGTTAGTGGTCTTTGGTAGGATTCTACCTCTTTGAAACCATGGGTTTAATGTACAACGTTTTTATCTTATTTTGATGAATTATGTTGTAAAAGATATTGTTTCAAAATGTGAGTTTTAATGCTATGTTTATATGATAAAATAGCATGTGTTGCATTAGCATCTCGTGCATGGCATGGGGTGAAGGATATGTAACCGGAGGGGCCACACTCCGTCGGGGCGTCCGAAAAACCTATGTTGGATACCTTGATGTGCTTTTCCATCAAGAAGAAACCGAAGGGGACACACTCCGTCGGGGCGTCCGAAAGACCTATGTGGGGGTACTTACATGTACTTGTGATTGGTGGGACTCATTGCATTTGACATCATGACATGGCATGGATTATATGGTATTTGACATTATGATATTATTATATATGTTTTACTAACCATGTGTTAGCCCTAATTGGAATACCTACTGGGCCCGTTGTACTAACGCCCTACTTCTACCCTAGTGGATGATACAGGAAACAAGGAGAACGATGAACGCGAAACGGGCCAAGCATAGGAGCTTGGATATGTGATTGGATTATATTTTATTAAGTTACTTGTGGACTTGTAATTTGAGTAACTAGACTTCGAACATGTAATAATTTAGATGGTTGCTATGGTTGGATGTTTATTTGGATAATTGTGTTATGTTAATTATGATTAAGGACTTGACGTACTTTGCTATCTGAAATGGAATAGAACTAGGTTCTATTATAATTCCGCAATCATGATTTTATTCCTCATGCTTATATTGTTATGTGTGAACCGTTTTCATGGACTTAGTGCATGCACACATAGGGTTGGACAATTAAGGGCCGGACTTTAGAAGTTCGGACTTAGCTCGCGTCGTGACGTCCCGCTCTTGTTCACTCTATTATTTAAAAGAAAAAAATAGACTCTGATTTGCAGAAAGCGTAGAGTGAAATAGGGCGGGGCGTTACGTTGGCCGATTTCATCTCTTGCACCTAAGAGTTCTTCTCCTCTATCTCTTCTCTCCCTCTCCCATTTCCATCTCTATACTTGGTGAATTATTGAAGAGCAAAGGAAGAAGAAGGACTAAGGATGGAAAGAACAAACCAAAAGAAAAAGAAGGAGACGGGAAAGAATTGTATGGTTTTGAGTTTAACAATATAGGATTAAGGCTAAGGGAAAACCATGGACTTGGCCATGATATGGCCGAACCTATGGGTTCCATGTTTTGATTGGAAGGGATGACCAAACTGTTATAAAGTCATGGAAGTTGAAAATCCATTCAAGGATTGGTAATAGTTTGAAACAAAAAAGAAATGTGATATCAGAATCCATATTATGAACCAAGGATTGAAAGATCTTGGCCGACCAACAAAGGAGAAGAAGAAGAAAGGAGGCCAAGGAAGCCAACGGGAGCAAAGGAAGTCGGAGGAGCCGCCGGATTGTAAGTATCTCTTAAAAAAGAGTGTGCATTTTTTTTAGGGTTAAGGAGAGAGCATGGAATCCATTTTCCTTGGATTGGATGGTGGCCAAATTAGCATAGGCATTGGATCTCAAATCCATCCAATGGAAGGATGAAAATTGGACAAAACCCTAATGGGTAAATTAGGGTTAAGAAAAAGTAAATGGATTAAGGACATTATGTAAGCATGGTAGGGAATTAATTGATTTATTAGGGTTTATGAAGAATGGAAGCCATGGAGGATGATTTAGGTTTTAAGTTTATTGATTAAATGTAGGTAATTTTAAAGGGGTTTTTATAAGAAAAATCATGGAAAGATGGTTTATGGTTTATTAAGGTGTTAAGGATTAAATGTAGTGATTTGTAAAGGGTTTTTAAATGAAGAAATTCATGGAAGATGTAAATGGATTTCATGGCCTCAAGAGGCATAGATAAATGATGGACCATGAACCATGGGTTCGGCCATGGTGTATGGCCGAACCCTATGGTGATGTATTAGAATTTTAAATGGGTTTAAAAGGATGGAAAATGGGAAGATTTGATGGATTGAGTATTTTGGTGAACTTAGGTATTTTGGAACAATGAATTGAATAAAAGAACATGGTTAAGATTAATGAACTCAAAGTGGTTTAAATGCATGATTTAAACCCCTCAAGAAAGGACTATTGGTGGATCTAAAGTGTTATAATGGATCCAAGAAAAAGAAAAAAAAATGGGGAAGAGACATCATGGGTTCGGCCATGGTGTAGGGCCAAACCCATGACCCAATTTTACGAACCACTTAATGGGCTAAGCATGGGGTGATGTATGTGTTTAAATGAATGGAGATTAGGTTAATTAAATGGCTGATTTCTAATGTTGTTATGTCATGGTTAATGAGACATCAATGGACCCTTTTTATGAACCAATTGATGGGCTAAGATTAGGATCTATGTATATGCATTAATTAATGGAAATAAAGTTAAGTTAGTGGTTGATTTTAAATGGTTGTATCTCATGATTTGTGAGTCATTAATAGATCCAAGATTATGGAGAAATAAAATAAGAACTTAACCATGGAAGGGGTAGTGGCAAAATTGTTAATAATAGCCCAATTCAAAGAACCCCATGGGAAATGATCATGGACTTAGGGGCTCTAAGTAATGACCTTAGGTATGATTAAATGAAGCCTAGGGTGTTGGTTCTTAAACTCACAAAATTAATATGGTTAAAGGATTAAATGGGACCCACAAACGTAACTAGTAGGGTTCAGTCGTGGAGTAGGGCCGAACCCCACTAAGGCTTGGATAATGGACTTGGACGTGATTAAAATATGGACTGATTTGGTAATGTATAATAAGGTACCAGACATCGCAAGCAGTGCGCGGTCGGTGACCGGGCTTGTGAACGAAAACGTAAAAGGACGTTGATCGGTATTCGGTAGGATTCCTACCTTTTTGTAAGCCGTGGATTACGTGTTACATGATGGTTTCCTTGATTTATTTTTGGGTAATTATATGACTTATTTTATGATGGATTTTAAGGCTATGAATTATGTGTTATGGCTATGATTTAAACATCATATGGCATATTACATTTACAATGATTTAAATACTATATAGCATATCGCAATTACATCTCATGCATGGCATGGGCGGGAAAATAAAAGAACCGGAATCCATGCTCCGTCGGGGCGACCGAGAAACAGACATGGGGATAGCTTGATATGCTATAACCGGAGTCCATGCTCCGTCGGGGCGACCGAGAAACAGACATGGGGATAGATTTATATGCTATAATCGGAGTCCATGCTCCGTCGAGGCGACCGAGAAACAGACATGGGGATAGCTTTATATGCTATAACCGGAGTCCATGCTCCGTCGGGGCGACCGAGTAACAAACATAGGGATACCTTGACGAGGCCTTGCCGTCAAGGGGGATATGACATCATGATGGTATGGATGATGGGTGGGACACATGACATGTAACGCCCGCCCCTTTTTTTCACTCGCCTTCCGAAAATCCGAGTCTATTTTTTTTTTTTTTGAAATGAAAAGTGAGAGAGGGCGCGGACGTCACGACTCGAGTTAAGTCCGAGCTTCTAAAGCCCGGCCCTTAACTGGCCAACTCCACACGTGCGCGGAACTAAGTCCACGAGAACGGTTCACGAGTAGGAAGTAAGCTCGCGGATTGTAATTATTGCGGAACATGATAATAGAGTCTATCCTACCGGTTTTTAGATAGAAGGGAAGATACAACATTGAATTACCAAAATGCCCCTATGTTCATATTTATATCATAAAATATAATCGTCCATAGGTAAAGTCTAAACCATCGCAAGAAATGCAAATTATACAGTCCGACGAGCTAAGTTACTCAAACTTATATTTCCAAAATATAAACTTAAATAAACTAAGAATGCGCTTCCCAAGCTCCTAAGCTTGGCTCCTGTCATGTCCACCGTTTCCGCCATCCCCTACGTCATCAGCTAGGGTAGAAGTAGGGCGTTAGTCAACGCGCCCAGTAGGACTCCGAGTAGGGCTAGCACATGGATTAGTGATAACACGCATACCGATACAATAAAATATAACAAAATAAGCATGTAATGAATGCTATGCCATGGGTGCCTATGTCATGTGTCCCACCCATCATCTGTATAATCATACAATGTATTGTCCCCATGTTTGCTTCTCGGTCGCCCCGACGGAGCATGGATTCCGGTTATAGCCCTCAGGCTATCCCCATGTCTGATTCTCGGTCACCCCGACGGAGCATGGACTCCGGTTTCATTATTTTCCCGCCCATGCCATGCATGAGATGTACGTGCATTATGCTATGTAGTATATAGATAAACCATAAATTTAATATACCGTACATAGCCATATAATGCATAATGTTAAAATATAATCCATAACACCATCATATAATTCATAAATTAAAACTCATCATAATACAAGTCCCATAATCATCAAAATAGATTAAAATAAACATCACATATCCACGGCTTACAAAGAGGTAGGAATCCTACCGAATACCGCGTAGCGTTCCGTTACGTTTCCGTTCGATAATCCGGTCGCCGATCGCGTACCGTTTGCGACGTCCCGATACCTTATTACATTTACCGAATTAGTCCATATGTTTTTTCCATGATTAAGTCCATAATTGATCCATCTACTTAGACCCATTAATGGCCATTAATTATGTTACAATTTCATCGAAAATCAGCCCTTAACTTAGCCTCATCTTCCGTGGTTTAAAACACATACATAAAATCCGATTTTGGCCATTTCGAATATTCCAATGAGCGAGCCAAAAACGCAGCATCTATACGTTTCGTTTCATCATTCACATTGTATCGAGTTTTACTTTTAACCCACATAGGGTTCATGGCTCACCTTTATGGATGCCATTTTAAAGACTAATGTTTTGTCCCAAAAATAATCCATTTTAAAATTACTAACCTTCATTCATTTTGGCCTTTTAAAAGCCTATATCATACACTTTTGTAAATCCATTTAAATTTTACCATTTACTTACCCAAATTTCCATTTGCTTAACCACATCATAAACCATAACTTAGCCCACAATTGACCTAAAAACATGGGTCATGGGTTCGGCCATACACCATGGCCGAACCCATGATGTCTTTCCCTCATTTTTAACTTGGATCCTTTATCACATTTAAAGTCCATTTACACCACCAACATTTCCTCACTATCTCCACAATTCAAAAATATTTAATCCACCATTTCCATCCTTTAATACCCATGTAAAAATCACATACCATACTCATAATTTCCAAACCTTAGAAACCATTAATCATTGAGCATTTAAGAGTCCTAACCCTCATGGATCACTAACCATGGGGTTCGGCCACCTTGTATGGCCGAACCCTATAGTCCATGATTTCTTTAAAACATCATACCTCCATTTAAATTAAATCATCCATTTAAATCACCATTTTCATCCCATTTAAACATCACATTCTATACTCAATTAATCCATTTAAATCTATCATTTTTCTCCATTATCTTTAAACCTTATAATCTTAATAAATTACCCATTATTCACCATGGGGTTCAGCCATGCTACATGGCCGAACCCTATGGTCATCCATTCATTCCATTCTATGCCTTTCAAGGCCATGAAAGATCATCCATATTTTCATGAAATTTCTTATTTAAAACCTCTTAAAAAAAAATCATCAATCACTTAGCATTTTTGAATCCTAACCCTTTCTCCATATTTTTCCATACTTCCATCATCCACCATCTACTTACCCACCATGGGGTTCTTCCAATTTTTATACAATCCCATGCTTAAAAATTTAAATACAAACCATCCATAATCCATTTCTTAGCCTTCCATTTGATGGATCTTAGATCCAAGGCCCATGATGTTTTTGGCCATTATCTAATAAATGGATTCCATTTTTAACCATAAACAAAAATCTAAACTCTTGTTTAGAAATACTTACGGATCTGACGGCTCATCCGGTCTTTCTTTCTCCTCTTGATTCCCTTAGCCTCTTTTCTTCTTCCTCTCATTGTTTGATCGGCTAGATGTGCTTGATCAATGGTGAAACATGCTTGGATCGGCTAAGGTAGATGGGGTTTAGGTTGAGAGAGGAAGAGTATGGAGATGAGGGAGAGATCTTCAAAGGTCTTGGTGGCCCAAAGCTTGCCTTCTCCTTCTCCTTTTCTTCTCTTCTCTTCCTAAGTTTTTCTTCTAAATGTTTTTTTCTTCTTCCTTAGTTCATGGGATGATTTTTGTGTGTGTGAGGAGGGATGGAGAGAGAGTGAAATGAGATACACCTTCATCTCATGTCTTTGGTTGACTTGGATCCCACTCTACATTAACTCCTCACACCAACCAACATGCATTAATGGTGGTGGTTGGGATAAAACCACCACTTTAAGCCAATGGTTTCATTTTGTGTTTTCTCAAGTGGTTTGTGTTTGTTGGAGTGGTTTTGACCATTTGACTATTTTAATTTTTTTTTAGGTTAATTAACTTAGATCAACTTGATCCCTAGGTTAATTTAATTAATCACTTCCCACTTAATTTAATCTCATTAAATTCCCTCTAAAATCCACCCCACTACTCTTGGGTCCCCACGCCACCTCAATGGGTGAGGTGGAGGTGGGCCTCATTGGCCATGTTACCTTGGTCCATTAATCACCTAACTTAGATGATTTAAATTTTTATTTAATGTATCCCTCTTATTGGATCACCATTGGGCCCATGGCCCAATTAAATTTTTGTCTTACCCATTTACCTTAGGGCTTAGCTACCTTGGCCCATTAGGTCCCATATGGCTCTTTGACCCAAATTGACTATCTTTGACCCAATTACTTACCATTGACCAATTAAATGCATTAATTCCAATTCATGGTTTATTGGGTAAACATTGGGCCCATGGCCCAATTAAATTCCCTCCTTACCCTAGGCTTACCTCGATTGGGTCCATTGGGTCCCAAATGAGTATTGGGCCCAATTTGACCATCCTTGACCCGATTAGTCCTCATTGACCCATTAAATGGATTTCATCCAATCCATGGCCCAACTGGGCCATTCTTGGACCCTTGTCCCAATTTTTGATCCATTTGGTATTCCCTCATGTCAAAATTCAAATTAAAATCAATAAATGCCAAATATAGATTGATTTAAAATTTCAGGCTATTACATGACATGAGACACCCATGACATTGCATTCATTTTATGATTTTCGTTTTATTATTATCTATATGCTTGTTACCACTAATCCATGTGTTAGCCCTACTCGGAGTCCTACTGGGCGCGTTGTCTAACGCCCTACTTCTACCCTAACTGATGACGCAGGAGATAGCGCAGCGGAAGGGCGCGACGGGAGCCAAGCGTAGGAGCTTGGGAAAGCGTGATAAATAGTTTACTTAGTTTTATTTTGGAAATGTAATTTGAATAGCTTAGCTCCGGAATGTAATATTTTAGATTACTTGCTATATTTTGGATTTTATTTTGGACGTTGTAATTTTG